>CAUYRH010133535.1:0-17934 GCA_963574655.1 Perodicticus potto
GGGCGCCTGTAGTCCCAGCTACTTGGGAGGTGGAGGCAGGAGACTCGCTTGAGCCCAGGAATTGGAGGTTGCTGTGAGCTGTGATGTTACAGCACTCTATCCAGGGTGACAGCTTGAGGCTCTGTCTCAAAAAAAATAATAAATAAATAAATACAGAGGAAGTCTATGGGACAGCCAGTCAGAGAGGGCTGCTGGTCAATAGCTCTGCCTTCCCTGCCTGGTGCCTCCACTGGCTCAGCCCCGCTGAAGACCCATCCAGCAGCTAAGGCCAGGGTGTGCAGCGGGGCTCCTGGGAAGGGCCCTGCAGAGCTAGAGTCCCCTCCTTTAGCATGGCACGGCTTCTCACCTCCTTCCAGGGTCAGGCTCCAGTAACAGAGTACAAACAAGACAAGAGGAAGCTGGAACACCAGGAATTATCAGCCTCCGGCCGGCAGCCACAATCTGGAGTCACAGAGCCCTGGACTGAAAGGGACCTTCCCAAGGTCATGTGGTGACCCAGTCCTTTCCAGAGCCAGCAGTCTTTGGGGCTTAAAAACATAAATGTCAAATCTAAAAGAGCCCAATTTGGGGCAGTGTCTATGGCTCAGCAGGTAGGGCACTGGCCCCATATACTGAGGGTGGTGGGTTCGAACCCGGCCCTGGCCAAACTGCAATAAATAACAGCCGGGCCTTATGGTGGGTGCCTGTACTCCCAGCTACTTGGGAGGCTGAGGCAGGAGAATTGCCTAATCCCAAGAGCTGGAGGTCGCTGTGAGCCGTGATACCATGGCACTCTACCGAGGGCGACAAAGTGAGACTGTCTCAAATAAATAAATAAATAAATAAATAAATAAATAAATAAATAAAACAGACGGAGCGCGGTGGCTCACACCTATAATCTTAGTACTCTGGGAGGCTGAGGCGGGAGGATTGCTTGAGCTCAGGAGTTCAGGAATAGGCTGAGCAAAGCAAGACCCCATCTTTACAAAAAACAGAAAAACTATTGAGTGCTGTAGTGTGCACCTGTAGTCCTAGCTACTCAGGACGCTGAGGCAAGAGGATCTGCCTAAGCCCAAGAGTTCGAGGTTGCTGTGAGCTGTGATGCCACAGCACTCTACCAGGGCACCAGAGTGAGACTCTGTCTCAAAAAAAAAAAAAAAATGAAACAAACTTTGCATGGAGGGGAAAGTTGGCTTGGGCAGTTGGCTTAGGTTACTACAGACAGACCCACCAGCCAACTGTTGTGAGGTCTGGGAAGACGGCCGTCCAGCATAGTGTAGGAAGACCACAGCCTCCAGCCGGGAATGATTGAGTCTAGGTGGGATGGCTACAGGACAGCTGCACCCCCACACAACGTGGGGATGAGGCTCCCCAGCCTCTGGGTTTGGAGGGCTGTTTTCTGGGTGAAGGGGTGTAGACCATCCAGCCCAAAGCCCCAGTGCCAGAGGCCTGGCGTCCTCTCCATATTTTTCCCTCCAAAACATCCTGTGCTAATCTAGCATGGGAAGTGCCTCACAACAGAACAGTCGAGAAAGCCCCCCCACATGGTGCCCAGAGTCCAGCGGGGCAGGCGTGGGGAGGGAGGGCTGCTGTCAGCCAGAAGCAAGGCCAGAGTGTTCTGGCACCCCAGCCGGAGTTGACGCTGTTCCCACGAGCTGAGTGGCTGGTGTGGGGGGAGGTAGCATTTAGGGGGTTTGCTCATAGCGCTGTGAGAATTCAGGGCAGGCCACGGGAGTGGGAAAGGCTGTCAGATGACGCAGCTCTGGATTGGGGAGTGTTGACTGGGCAAGCGTTGAACACAGGCAGATGACAGCACGTCCCTGCCTTGCTGACAGGCAGGAAGATGCAGTGACCCGATGTGCCCCACCAGGACCATCTGCCTTTGGCTCTGCAGGCCTGGGGCCTGAGCTCCACAGACAACACCAGATACGACCCCTTTCCGGGGTCCCCGCCAGGTCCCAGTTCACAAGGTAAATGCTTTGCTCTTTAAAAAGAACGCCCGACGCTGCCTGTGGCTCAAGGAGTAGGGCGCCAGCCCCATATACTGGAGAGGGCGGGTTCAAATCAGGCCCTGGCCAAAAAAAACTGCAACCATAAAAAGAACGCCTGAGAACATTCTCTTAAGCAAAGTGTTACCAGAATGGAAAAACAAGCACCACACGTACTCAGTACTTCATGAGATCCGGTAGAGTAACAACTACAGATGCTCTGGGGGGAAAAACTCGAATTCAAGTTGCGGGGGGAGGGTTGGGTAAATTCTCACCCAGTGGGTACATAGCACAGGTATACGGCATACTTCCTGGGTGAAGGATTCAATCACAACTTGGTCTTTAACTTTACAAAAGCAAACTGTGTAACCTAATTGTATGTACCCTCATATGAAGCTGACATTTAAATAAATAAATAAATAAATGACCCCGGGGGTCCGGTGCGGTGGCGCACACCTGTAATCCCAACACTCTGGGAGGCCTAGGTGAGGGGACTACATGAGCTCAGGGGTTGGAGACCAGCCTGAGCAAGAGCGAGACCCCATCTCTACAAAAAGCTGGGCAATGTGGCTGGCGTCTGTGGTCCCAGCTACCTGGAGGCTGAGGCAGGACATCGCTTGAGCCTGCAGATTTGAGGTTGCTGTGAGCTGTGTTTGCACCACTGCACACTAGCCTGGGTGACACAGTGAGACCCTGTCTTGAAAAAGAAAAAAAAAGAGCTCTTATTTTTGCCTTTGCTGGTGATGGTGCAGTGCCCAAATTTCGGAGTCCCCCCAGAAGAAACTCACACCAGGCGTTCCGATGCAAAAACAAAGGGTGAAGTTTATTACAAGCTTAAGCTTGGGTCTTGAGCTCTGTCAAAATGGCGGATCATCTGAGCGGCCCAAAGGGTGGGGCGGAAGTATTCTTATAGTGTACCGAAAGGAAGTTGGGAGGGGGGAATGGGATAAGGGGAGTGGGATAAGGGAAGGGTGGAGTAAGGATGAGTCCCGGTGTCTTGTCACTTGTTGATTGGATACCTCAGTGGTGCCAGGAACAGGTGGGTGGTCACTAAGCAGGAAGGGGCTGGTATTGTTCAACCAGTGGGGGTGGTCAGGGGAACTGGAGCAAGGAACCAAAATTTGCAAAACTAGCATTACACAGCAAATTACACAGCGACCTGTAAAATGGAGTCTGTTAACAAAATGGCGTTACTTTGGTCCTTTCAATGGTTCTTGTCTTTCACCCTGGCTTCGGGACTGGTGAGACCAGCTATGGCTCATCCTCTATTCTGGGCCAGGTTTGGGTTGGCATCTGGTCACCTGCAGCCTCTTTACCTGCCACATGAGCTGACCTGTGCGTCACAGGTGTCGCCAGCACAGGGGCAAAACCATCCAACCTCACCATCCAGTGACATGCTACCGGCTGCAGCAATTGCCCTCCCCTGGCACCTGTCGAGGGCCGGGGCCTGCTGAGCGGTGCACACACACCAGCTCACCCATCAGGGAAGCCCTGTAGAGAGGGGACACAGGGACACATCTTGGGGCTTTAGAGCTGGGATCTAAGCAGGCTGCTGGCTCTAGACGGAGCTCACGGCCTATGTGAGTCCATGAGAATGTCGCTGGTCTCTCTGTTCTTTACAGGGTCCAGCAAAGCACGAGACACTTAATCCCAGTAAATATTTGCTGAACAAATGAATGAAAATGGGTATTCCTACGCCTCAGATACGTAAAGCAGACTGTCATTAAAACTGCAAGGGACACGAGTAAAAAGTCACAGAAAGACACTAGAACATCCCCTGCAACCACGATAAAACCAGCGATGACTTGCGCCTGAGGGGATGTGACCAACCACAGCCTTTATACCATAGTTGATGGGAGGTCCAAATGCAGAGGGGCAACTGGTGAGACCCCACCCTGCTCCTTCTCATAAGCCTGTGTGTTGGTTTTCTATTGCTGGTGCGCAAGTGGAAATGGAGTGGCTTAAAACAACAGAAATTCTCTGGGAGACTGAGGCAAGTGGATTGCCTGAGCTCACAAGTTCCAGACCAGCCTGAGCCAGAGCCAGACCTTGTCTCTAAAAATAGCCAGGTGCTGTGTCAGGCACCTGTAGTCCCAGCTACTCCGGAGGCTGAGACAGGAGAATCACTCGAGCCCAAGAGTTTGAGGTTGCTGTGAGCTGTGACACCATAGCACTCTACCGAGAGCAGCAAAGTGAGACTCTGTCTCAAAATTATAAAAAAAAAAAAATCTATATTGGTGAACCATGTTTTATCTAGAGCAATAATTTTTAGCTGGGGTGCTGTGGCAAATGAGTGTGCCAAGAGAGAATCTTAGTTACGCCTGGAAAATTTTTTAAGACCAATAATTAAATTATTTTCAAAAGAACTTCAAAGCCCTATCAGTATATTCTTTTTTTTTTTTTGCTCTTTTTTTTTGATCAACATAATTTAAGTGTGCCAAGGAAGTTTAACTATAGATTCAACTGTGCTGTGAGATAAAAAGAAGATTGAAAACGGTGCTCTAAAGAATTAAAGACAATGGAAGTAAAAACATATTTTTATAATTGTTTATTTTTTTTTGTTTCAAATATAACTCTTTTAAAGAGCGCCCCATGAGCCCTCCTTCCATGTAAGCACATCTCCATGGCCAGATCTGAAGTTTTCATCTGAGTCACGGGGACCCACGTTGGCCTTTCAGGGAACAGCTTGGCCCCTCGGGCTATTGGGCAGTAAGGAATTCATGCTCCCCCAGGCCAGCTCTTCCTCCTGCTGCCCTGGGGGCTCAACCCCATGAGGAGCTGGCCTTGGGGCACAGCAGAGGAGCCAGCTTTGTCCCTGGATAGTTGGGTGGGCACCCAGCCTGAGAAGTCCTTTCAGGGCCATCTTGAAACTATAAGAACTGCCCCCCCTTACCCATCCCATTCTCTGTGGTCCCAGCAACAGGAAGTGCTGCCTTCCTTTTCTGCCTTCCCCAGGCAACTGCCATCACCAAGGGCCCCTCCCATGCCCTGGCCCTTGCTGCACCAGCATTCGAGCACATCTCTGCACCTGCTCAGCACTGGCACAGCAGCCACCCACCCTGCTGTGTGCCTGGAATCTCTGTCCCTTGCGTGTTTAAGGACCATTAGTACAATGGTTATGATGCTGGGTACCCATCTGTGGTTTCTTTTTTTTTTTTTGAGACAAGAGTCTCACTATGTCACCCTCAGTAGAGTGCTATGATATCACAGCTCACAGCAACCTCCAACTCTTAGGCTTAAGTGATTCTCTAGCCTCAGCCTCCCAAGTAACTGGGACTACAGTGCCTGCCACAACACCTGGCTAGTTTTTTTGTTGTATTTATTATGTTTAGCAGGCCTGGGCCAGGTTTGAACCCACCGTCCTTGGTGTATGTTGCCAGCACCGTAACCACTGTGCTGTGGGCCCCGAGGCACTATCTGTGTTCTATCCACTCTCGAAGTGCAGCCCCCCCAAACCTCAATGAGACCATCTACTTACATGCAGAACACGGGTGTCGGCACCTACCTTATAACATGGGAGTGGCTCACCCAACACACGTACTGGGTGCCCTCCAGCACTCCAGATGCCAGGGTCCAGTTGGGTTGCCATAGAGAAAACTAGGAGCCAGAGTTGGGGTGGGGAGACAGAGGCAGGGGATGCTGCCAGGACGCTGTCAGTGCCCAGCGAGGAGCCTTGGCCGCTGTCCTCAGAGCAGTGGGAAACCCCTGCAGGGCTTCAGTTACAGGGTCGGGGCGGGTAAGCTAGCTTGCCAGAGTCGGCTGTGCAGACTGCAGCCATGGTGTCAGGGCAGGAGCCCTGCACAGGGGGTGATCTGCAGAGATTTGGGAGCAAGAGAGGAGTCCTGAGCCGAAGCCGTGTGGAGGGCAGTTGGGAATGACGGGAGCTGAGCCTTGGTTCACAGGGCTGCAGTGGACGTGTGTGGTCTGTGGCATCACGCCATGGTGGGGAGTTGACTGGCTCTGGGGGAAGTGACAAACTTGAATTTGGTGCAGCTAAATCCCACGTGCGTGTGACACAGCAGGCAGGCCGTCGGCTAGACATAAGGAACAGAGGGGAGATCTCCATTGCAGAAGAAGATTTGGGAATTCGGGTTTTGGGGTTTTCGGCTGGAGAACTGGGAGAGATAGGGTGGTGTTGACTCTTTTTTTTTTTTTTTTTTGTAGAGACAGTCTCACTTTATTGCCCTTGGTAGAGTGCCGTGGCATCACACAGCTCACAGCAACCTCCAACTCCTGAGCTTAGGCGATTCTCTTGCCTCAGCCTCCCAAGTAGCTGGGACTACAGACGCTCGCCACAACGCCTGGCTATTTTTTCGTTGCTGAAGTTTGGCCGAGGCCAGGTTTGAACCCGCTACCCTCGGTATATGGGGCCAGCACCCTACTCAATGAGCCACAGGCGCTGCCCGGTGTTGACTCTTAGATTCTGTTTGGCCTCCCTTTGTGACAGGGCCTTTTATGTTAACTATATTTTCTTATTCTCTACATTTTCAGAGTTTCATTTTATCATCCTCAGTAGAGTGCCGTGGCATCATCATAGCTCATAGCAACCTCTAAATCCTGGACTCAAGCGATTCTTTTGCCTCAGCCTCCCAAGCAGCTGGGGCTACAGGCGCCCACCATAATGCCCGGCTATTTTTTTGCTGCAGTTGCCAAGTTGTTTAGCAGGCCCAGGCCAGGTTCAAACCTGTCAGCCTCAGTATAGGTGGCTGGTGCCCTTAACCACTGAGCTCTCTATGGGCACCGAGCCTCTCTACTTTTTCTTTTCTTTTTCTTTTTTTTTTTTTTTGAGACAGAGTTTTACTTTGTCATCCTCAGTAGAGTGCCATGGCATCATCATAGCTCACAGCAACCTCCAAATCCTGGTCTCAGTCGATCCTCTGGCCTCAGCCTCTGAAGTAGCTGGGACTACGGGCACCTGCTATGGCTCAGCTAGTTTTTCTATTTTTAGTAGAGACAGGGCCTCGCTTTTGCTCAGGCTGGTCTCGAACTCCTGAGCTCAAGAGATCCTCGGGCCTCAGCCTCCCAGGGTACTGGGATTATAGGAGTGAGTCACCACGTCCCAGCCCATTATTTTTACACTCTTCATGCTCTGGCCAGCCAATTCCTAACGACGACAACAGCTAGCCTGCTCTACCCCTTCTTGTGCAAACCAGCCAATCCAGAGCTTTTGCTCCAGGCAGCCCCTGATTTTACATGCAAGCCAATTTTCCCTAGTTCTAAATCCTCCCAGGAGCCAGGTCCCCAGCAGCCAGAGACCGTTCTGTGCCCCAACACCCACCAGAATTATTCAAACCAGCCCATGCTAAGCCGTCTGCTTTGCACCTCCCCACGAAGTGGCCGAGCTCTCCCCTGGCTCTGTCTGCGACCTCCTGGCCTGGCGTCTCCCCTGTGGCCATGCATGGTGTGCCATCTCCTCTTTGGGGAAACGTAAGAAATAAATCTTTCAGTGGAATCATCACTCAGTCATGTCTCTTATCAATTAAATCTCGGTAGAATTTACATGGGCTGAGGATTGAAGCCGACAGAGTTCTGTGATTCCTGGGCTGAACAGCAAGGGTCAATGTTTTCCCAAATGGCCCCTTATCCAGGGAGGATTGTGCATGGTGAAGGGATAAGGAGCAATTGAGAGAAGGGTGGTTTCAGGGTCACGCAGCCAGGGGCACACCCCCCCCCCCACTTCCTCAGGCAGGGCCTTGATGGAGCAACTATGTGGCTATGCATGGGGTGTGGACATAAGTTCCAAAGTCCAGAGCTGATGAAACCCAGCCCACTACAGTCACAAAGACGGGGCCGGTCTGATCCACCACCTGTCACAGATTTAGGGTCCAAAGTGGGAGCCACCTCCTTCTAGGGTGCTCAGGCTGTGCTTGGCTGCATGGGAGGGCTTTGCTCTGGGGGCTGCATGCGGCCGAGATGCATTCCGTTTCAGCACTTCACACCCCTGCTTACTTCACCACTGCTGGCTTTCTTGATCTGACGGCTGGCAACGCCCGGCACCCCTCACATCTGCCTCCAATTCAGAGGCCCCGTGTCTTACCTTCCCCAGAGCATCCGTTTCTCCCGGATAGCAGAGTGGCGGGTGACTGGCTGCCACTTTAGTCCCCACCACTGTGGTTTCAAGTCACAGTGGGATTTTGGTAAAGGAATAAAAGATATTCACACTTCCATTTTTACCAAGAAACCCGCATTCCTAGACCTGCTGCAGTTCCTTCCCAGGACAGCTGGACATGTGTGGCATGGGTGAGCTCAGGTAGGAGCTGAAATTGGTCGTGCTGTCTGGGCTGGTCAGGTTCGGGCCCATAGGTAGGACACCCAGGTGTGGCTGTGCCCCAAATTGGAGCCAGGCTCCCAAACTCCCTGCTTCTTGAAAAGCTCCTCATTTAGATTATAATGTCTACGACATAAGCCTGTTCTAGTTTGGCATCTTCCAGTCCCCAGCAGAGTGCATTCCCATTTTTGTTCCCAAGGAATGCACTGGCTCTACCTTAGGAGCACCCCTCGAACACCAAGGACTCCTTTTTGTATCACAGACAAAAAAATTGGGGAACCCCACATATAACAGTTTCACTTTCAGTATCTGCTGATCAAGAAAATATGAAAGGTGCCCCCCAAACTATACATACATTTTAAGAAATGAGAAAAAAGTATTAAAATTGCTAATATTCAATATATACTGATAACAAAAGATGAGCACAAGTCACACTGAGCGCCTCTTATAATTGCTGAAGTCAAACATGCCTGGAGTATTACAAATTTTTTGAGACAGAGTTTCACTATGTTGCCCTCGGTAGAGTGCGTTGGCATCACAGCTCATGGCAATCTCAAATTCTTGGGCTCCAGCAGTTCTCTTGCCTCAACCTCCCAAGTAGCTGGGACTATAGGCGCCCGCCGCAACACCTGGCTATTTTTTGGTTGTAGCTGTCATTGTTGTTTTGCCAGCCCAGATTGGATTTGAACCCACCAGCTCCGGTACATGTGGCTGGCACCATAGTCTCTGAGCTACAGGTCCTGAGCCGAGTATTACAGATTTAATACAGATTTTTCCTTTCTTAAAATGCTTTTATATATATATATATATATATAGCACCCTCCGCATATAATGACTACATTGTGAATTCAGTGATATTTTAAGTGATTCTGCATTTTATTAACTGAGACAGCATCCAGGTACACTTGAAATATACAATGCTGTGTTAGGAGTGACACGTTATATGCTCCGGGGAAGGTTTATTACATTGATTATTACACTGATCAAATGCAAAGTATCGAGCTATGTCATCTTGGGAGGTGTAAACTGCTTTCTAATTGCTGCCTGTAGTCACTCTCTGTCGAATTTCCTAATTCCCCTCAACAGTATTTTGGGTAGATCCCGTAGACTCCCTAGCAGTCACTCCGAGTCCAGCCCATTCTGTCTCAAATGCAAGATAAACCTGCCCACTGCCGTCACTAGCTGGGTTCACGATTTAGGAGAAGGGAGGGTGTGCTGCTCTGGACCCCCACCTCCCCTTCTCAAGACCTCCCTTCTCTGATTAGAGAAATTAGGAATTAGAGAAAAGGGCAAAGTTCCGTTCACCTAAAAGATCACTGCTTGTGTTTTCCTCAGGCCAACACTAATTGACTTAAAAGAAATTTTTTTTGACGAATACTCTTATAACAAAATTCAATTTTAAGCATACAATTTAATTTTTGACAAATAACCGTATTTATAGTATGGAACGTTTCTACCACCCCAGTGCTCACTGTGTATTCTGTGGCTGACCCTCACCCCATTTCCCCCCTCCCCCGCCAACTCATCTGCTTCCTCACACAATATTTCTGTCATTCCAGAATTTCATATCAGTGGGATTTTACAAGTATTGTAATTTCGGCATCTGGCTCCTTCTGCTTAGCCTAACAAATGTGAGATTCACTCATCTCGTTGCCTGCACCCGTATTTTGTCCCTTTATTTTGCTGAGTTGCATTCTAGCATATGGAGCTACCACAATTTGTCTTCCTATTCATTAATTGATATCTAGGTTGTTACAGGTTTTTTACTATTATTAACAGTGCTTCTATGAACCTTTCAACACAAGTCTACTTGTATCTCTCTTGGGTGAGTACCTAGGAATCGGGTTACTGGGTTGAATGATAGGCGATGATAACTTTGGAAGACAAAATGTTTTCCAAATTGGCCAAACCATTTTGCATCCGTACCCAGCAGCAATGTACGAGAGCTCCAGCTGAGCCATACCATGGTCAATACTCGGTATTGTCAGTCTGGTTATTTTGGGTCATTTGGGTGGATCTTTCCTGGTTTATTGGTGTCTCATAAACCAATTTGTGTTCCCCAGATGACAAAGGACCGTCACACGTCCTCCATGGACTTGTGAGCCCCTGGTGTCTCTTCTTTGGTGAAGTGTCTGTTCTGTTTCCGATGTTATAATCAGGTGAGCTAACTTCTTTATGTATTTTGGATAGAAGTCCTTTATCAGCCAAGTGTTTTCATTTTCCTCCTAGCCTAGGGCTTGCCTTTCATATCCTCAATAGAGTCTTCTTAACAATATTCTTCAGGGTTATGAAAGTATAATTTACATATAGTAATATATCATGTGTTTTCGGTGTTCTGTGATTCTACCACCACAATCAAGATATAGAATATTCCGGCTCGACACCTGTGGCTCAAGCGGCTAAGGCGCCAGCCACGTACACCTGAGCAGGTTCAAATCCAGCCCGGCCCGCCAAACAACAGTGATGGCTGCAACCAAAAAATAGCGGGGCATTGTGGCGGGTGCCTGTAGTCCCAGCTACTTGGGAGGCCGAGGTAGGAGAATCTCTTGAGCCCAGGAGTTGGAGGTTGCTGTGAGCTGTGATGCCATGAATTCTACCCAGGGTGACAGCTTGAGGCTCTGTCTCAAAAAAAAAAGATATAGAATATTCCCATTACCTTCCCCAAATTTCCCCATACCCACTTCTGGTCAAATCCCCACCCTCAGCCACAAGCTCTAGCAACCACTGCTAACATTGTGTTTTCCAGTGCTAACATTTTAAAATGCAATAGTGTCCACTTGATCAGTTTTTTATAATGTGTTTTCATCCATTTGTGCTGGTAAAACAAAATACCTGAGACTGGGTAATTTCTTTCTTTTTTCAACAGGGTCTCACTATGTTGCCCTCAGTAGAGTGCTGTTGTGTCACAGCTCACAGCAACCTCCAAGGTCTTGGTCTCTAGCAATTCGCTTGCCTCAGCCTCCGAAGTATCTGGGACTACAAATGCTCACCACGACGCCTGGCTATTTTTAGAGATAAAGTCTCATTTTGTCGCCCTCGGTAGAGTGCTGTAACATCACACCTCACAGCAACCTCCAGCTCTTGGGCTTAGGCAATTCTCTTGCCTCAGCCTCCCGAGTAGCTGGGACTACAGGCACCCAGCTATTTTTTTCTTTGTTGCAGTTTGGCCAGGGCCAGGTTTGAACCCGCCACCCTCAGTATATGAGGCTGATGCCCTACCCACTGAGCCACAGGCACCTCCCCACCCGGCTATTTTTAGAGACAAGATCTTTCTTTGGTTCAAGCTGGTCTTGAACCTGTGAGCTCAGGCGATCCACCTGCCTCTGCCTCCCAAGTGCTGGGATTACAGGCGTGAGCCACCATGCCCAGCCCCTGGCTAATTTCTAAACCACAGAAACTTCTTTCTCACAGTTCTGGGAGGCTGGGAGTCTAAGATCAAGATGCCAGTGGGGTCAGTGTCTGGTTGTCTCTGCTTCCAAGGTGGCACTTAGTTGCTGGGTCCTCGAACGGCAGAGGGAATGAAGGGTAAAAGGGGCCTGGCTTGATCCTTCCAGTTCTTTTGTAAGAGCACTAATCCATTTACCCTCAGGACCTACTCACCCTCTTGATCTAATCACCCCCTAAAGGCCCCACCTCTCAATACTATCACGTTGGTACTAGTTAATTACATGTGAATGTAATAATTCTACAGGTGAATTTTGAAGGGAACCCCTTGCATTTGACCCATTGCATTTTGGCTCTTACTTCAGGTGTAGCAGTTAAGAAATTGCCAAACACAGGGTCACAAAGATTTGTCTCCTAGAGATTTTGTGGTTGTAGCTCTTCAGATCTATCATCCCTTTCAAATTAATTTCTGGCAAAGGTCTGTAGCACGAGTAGGCTCATTTTACTGCATGTGGATACCCAGACACTAAATGATAGCGGTCGGAGCCCCCTGTGTTGCAAAGACTATCCTTTTGTTAGTGCCTTCGTGGAAAAGCAATTGTCATAGGAGCGGGTCTGTGTCTGGACTCTTCTTTCCCTCTGGTCTGTGTCTAGATTCCCACAGCTTTACGCTGAGTCTTGAATGCAGGTAGCTGACTTTGATCTCCGTGAGGCAAGTCTGGCTTCTGGCTTTTCTTCCCGGGGAGTTTATCTAAGTTCTAACGAAGGCCCTGCAGGGCAGCCTCGGTGCTCACTGCTCTGATACGGGAAGGGGTGCTCCAGCTCAGTGTCACTCACGCCCAGCTCCAGCCAGGCCCTGCCATCAGCAACGCCCCTGTGGCCTCTTGCTCCAGAGCCCCTAGCCTGGTAGATGGGGCCTGGCGTGAGACCACACAAACAATGCCAGTCAAGCCTGCCAAAGGCCGGTCTGCAGAAGTCTCTCTCTTGAGGTTCCCTCCTCCAGGCACAGGGGCAAGCTGGCAAGTTCACAGCACACCACCTGAGCAGTCAAACCGGGAAATAAGATGCCAGCTTCTCTGTTTTAGAGATCTGAGATCATCAGGGTAACTGTCTTGGAGTAATACCTGTTGGCCATGGTGACAGAAAAGCACCCTCCCTAGTTCTGCACCTGGTCATCCAGGCATATAAACCCCAGGGGCCAGTGGTGGTGGCTGGGGACAGCTCCTCACCCTACAAGCTGCTCTGGAGGCTTGTGTGTTGGGGACTGTCTTCAGCGTGGGATACGAAATACCTCTGGGGCCTCCCCCTTGTGCCCTGACTCACTAATTCCAGGGTGGCAGGAAAAGGCCCATTAGACATCCTGTCACACACAGCTCTAATAAAAACAGCAATAATAACACCAAAATGCTCACTCTGCTCGCCAGGCCCTCCTTCCCTCCTTATTATATTACATAATTTCCTCTTCCCAAAAGCCCGGCCTCTGAAGTTGGGTCTCTAACCCTTTTATCCAGCTGAGGAAACCGAGGCACAGAGAGGTTAAACCGCCCAAGCTCACAGGGCTGGTGCCCCAGAGAGCTGCACTCCACCCCGAGAGTCCAGCCACGTCTGCCCTGAGAGTCCAGTCCACGGCCACACTGCCATGGGACTGCCCCTCCACATAGGAGGGGCGGAGAGGGGCATACGGATAGGCCTGGCACTGTCTCAGTCCCTCAGAGCCCCCCACGGTTTTTGATGATGATGGTGGAGGGGCAACTCCACACCCCAACCAGAGGCGTTAGTGTCCCAACCCCCACCGCCGGCCCAGCCCCCAGCGCAATAAGGGGTCCCACGGCCTTCCCCTTACCTGGGCAATGGGGGCTTCCACGGCCTTCCCCTTACCTTGGCAATGGGGTGTTCCATGGCCTTCCCCTTAGCTGGGCACTGGGGGAGTCTCACGGCCTTCCCCTTAGCTGGGAACTGAGGGGTCCCTCAGCCTTCCCCTTAGCTGGGCACTGGAGAGGTCTCATGGCCTTCCCCTTAGCCAGGCACTGTGGGGAGTCTTACCACCTTCTCCTTAGCTGGGAACTGGGGGGTTTCACGGCCTTCTCCTTAGTTGGGCACTGGGAGGGGTCTCACCGCCTTCCCCTTAGCTGGGCACTGGGGGGAGTCTCACAGCCTTCCCCGTAGCTGGGCACTGGGGAATCTTACTGCCTTCCCCTTAGCTGGGCACTGGGGGGGGTCTCACGGCCTTCCCCTCAGCCGGGTGTAGACGTCCCTTTAGATTCTGACTGAGGGACACAGAAGCCACGACTTTCCCCCAGGTTCTGGGGTGGAAAGAAGAGACTAGTTCCCATCAGTCGAAACGGGAAGGAGACCCTACTTTCTGCAGGTGGACGGACTTGAGTTCCCACAAGCCTGCAGCTGGGCGTGGTGGTAGCAGCGGGCCGGTCCCCTGGGCGCGGGTCCCCTGCGTTCCTAACAGCTGCAAATGGGTTTCTCCTGGGAAGGCCCAGGTCCAAACTCTGCCCAACACCGTGGCACTGGGCCAGTCACGTCGTGCTCCTGGAGCTCTTTATCTCCATTGTTAAGGGGAGGAGGGTGCGCGACGTGTTTGAAGCTGCTGTTATTCAATTGAAGGAAGCGGGGCGGCCACAGCGCGGGAGTGACTCGCGCGTGCACACGCGGGCGTGGCGTGGGGGTGCTCGGCAGGTGCCCAGGGACAGGGAAAGGGACGCTGCAATGCTGTGAGTGGAGTTGAAAGTGCAGGAGGGGACCGCGTAGGGGCCAGCAGCTCGTGGGAGGAGGCTTCAGGTCAGGCGAACCCCAAGCAGGACCTTGCAGGGTGAAGTGGGAGTGGGGTGCTCCTGGCAAAGTGGGGGTGGCTGAAAGCCCGCACAGGGCATGGGATGTGTCTGGAAGTTTCTGGGAATGGCTACTAGACCAGTGCTGGGCATCTGGGGAGGTAAGAGGGGGACCTTGAAAGCTCCCTTCACCTGCAGGGCTCAGCCCCACAGCCCCTACACCGGGGTCTTGAAGCCTGTAATTTACATGTGGTGTGTGTTTCAGTAAAGTAACTCTGGCAGGAAACAGACAGGAATTGTAATTGTACAAAGAGGATATTGGAGGAAGGAAGTTCATCTCATAGTCCTGGGAATAATGAGGGCCGGGGGCTGGGGGTGCAGAGGGGACAGAGAAAGGAAGGAGCCTTCCAGGGAGCTTTCTGATAGTAATCGACAGGCTTCCTTGGCTCCGGTTGGGTCTGGGACGACTCCTGGGTTTGGAAAGCTAGGTAAGCTGAATCATTAAGACGTTTAAGTGTCTACCAAGCACAGGGCTTGTCCCAGACACTCAGCATCCAAACTCCAAAAAAGACGTAGGCTCTGCCCTCAAGGTGTTTGTGGTCGAGTAAGACAGACAGACTCATACCTGGATAACTGACTTATATCCTTGTGGTGCAGGGGCTACAGGTGTCCCTACCTGACCCCAGCACGAAGGTGGGGACAGAGAGGGCTTCCGGGAGAGTGGAGCCTAAGCTTCAGGGAAATGGGAATTCCCAGGCAGTGTGAGCAACAGCCCTGAGAAAACTAACCTTGAAGCAGATACCCGAGCGTAAAATGGGAGCTTGCGTTTCATTCTCTAGGGCTGCCATCCCCAATCTCTTCGGCACCAAGGACCATAGAAGACAGTTTTTCCACGGACTGGGTGGGCTGGGGGTTGGGGACTGATGTCCAGGGTGTGGGGAGCCATCGCAGGGCCTCAGGCCCAGGAAGCCCTGGTCACATTTGGGTTTGGGTGGCTCACGCTGGTGTCCGGTGGAGAACAGCTGTAGAGAGGTGAGGCACAAGAAGTGCTGGCGAGGGAGGTGGGGCTGAGGCCTGCAGGGGTCATAGAAGCAGAATCTGCACAGGATCTGGAAGGAGACTGGTATGGGGAGCTGGGGGCGAGTGAGGGCTGAGGAGGGAGGACGTGAGGTCAGCCCTGCACAAAGCAGCTGCCCAGGGCCCCTTGACCATCACAGCAGAAGTAGGTACCCAATGTCAGTTTACCACCCAAGAGACCCCAGACAATTCACTTAGGTGATCTTGCCTCTTACGCAAAGTGGGAATGACAAGACTTCCACATAATGTTGGGGTGATTCATCCCACAAATAATTTCTGAGACCCACCAGTGTTCTGTGTGCCAGGGACACAGCTGGGCTGCCACAGCATGAAATACCCAGGAAATAAAAATCAAGGGCTCAGTTAGAGGGACAGACTTGACTGTCATCCATATTAACATGTGGGCATGAGCAGAGAGTGATCAAGAGTCTCCCAGCTGCAGAGAAAGAGGGGGCCCCTGGGTACCCCATGCTGGCTGGTTGTGTCTGTCTGAAGCCATCTTTAAAGGAAGATTTGGGACCAGACTCTTCAAGCTCTTGTACTGGTATCACAGCTTCTGGGAATCACCTGTGTACCTGCACTTCTGTGGGTATACAAAGCTGGCTGTGAGCTCAGCCCCGCGGATTCACAATCCTAGGGTCTCACAGGAAGACCCAGGCTCTGCTAGGAGCCAGCCAACTCTGCTGGGTGGAGCTCTCGGCACAAAGCAGGTGTTGTCGCTAGCTGCGAAGAGTGAAATGGTGGCTGTTACTGTGTCATAGCACCAGCATTTCAGTGTGGACTTATCCTTGGAAATTAACACTTGAGAAGATGAAGGCCTGGTGGAATAAGGTGCTCGCCAAAGACCGCGTAGTCAACTGAAAGACTTGGTCTCTCAGCTACCTGAGCTATGTCTCAGAAGTATTTTATCAGTCCAGTCACATCAATGTGTATAGAAAATTAATGTTATTTTACAAAATGTAAGGTAGCAATAAGGTTTGCACTGAGTTAATTTATAAGTAAACTTGGAGTTAAGTTTATAAGTTTATAAACAAACTTATTTTTAATAAGTTTGAATTAATTTATAAGTAAACTTGGAGTTAAGTTTATAAGTTTATAAACAAACTTATTTTTGTTTTGCTTTGTTTCAGATTTGTGATAGACTCACTCTGTTGCCCAGGCTAGTATAGTGGTGTCATAGCTCACGGCAACTTCACACTCCTAGGCTCAAGTGATCCTCCAGCCTCAGCCTCCCTAGCAGCTGGGACTGCAGTCACACACCACCACGGCTGGCTAGTGTTTCCATTTTTTTGCAGAGATGGGGTCTCTGTCTTGCTCAGGCTGGTTCTCAAGCTCCTGGTTTCAGGCAATCCTCCCACCCCTACTTTTCAGAGTGCCGGATTATGGGTGAGAGCCACTGCGCCCAGCCACCTTGAAGATTTTACTTGTCATTTTAAATCCAATTAAAAATCTTCAAAGACTAATAAAAACAGTTGTTAATGTTTATTAAGTGCTTTGTTAGCACAGTACTTCATAACGTGTTTCCTCATTTAATCCTTACATCCTGTGTTAGGTGGCACATTATCCTGGTCTTTAGTGACAGATTAAAATTGAAGTAAGGTGGGCTTGGCACCTGTGACTCAAGCAGCTAAGGCACCAGCCACGTACACCTGAGCTGGCGGGTTCGAATCCAGCCTGGGCCCGCCAAACAACAATGACAGCTGCAACAAAAAATAGCCAGGAATTGTGACAGGCGCCTATAGTCCAGCAACTTGGGAGGTGGAGGCAAGAGAATGGCTTGAGCCCAGGAGCTGGAGGTTGCTGTGAGCTGTGATGCCACAGCACTGTACCCAGGGTGACAGCTTAAGGTTCTGTCTCAAAAAAAAAAAAAAAAAAAATTGGAGTAAGGTAAAGTTGGGGTAAGGTAGAGTAACGTGCAGTAAGGTGGAATAAGATTGGGGTAAGGTGGGGTAAGGCAGAGTAAGGTGGGGTAAGGTAGACTAAGTAGGGTAGGGTGGGGTAAGGCAGGAGAAGGTGCATAAGGTGGGGTAAGGTGGGGTAAGGTACAGTAAGGTGGATAAGGTGGGGTAAGGTAGAGCAAGGTGGGGTAAGGTGGGGTAAGGTAGAGTAAGTAGGGTAAGGTGAGGTAAGGTAGAGTAAGGTGGGGTAAGGTAGAGGAAGGTGGGTAAGGTAGAGTAAAGTGGATAAGGTGGGGTAAGGCAGGGTAAGGCAGGGTAAGGTAGGGTAAGGTAAAGTAAGGTGGGTAAGGTGGGGTAAGGTGGGGTAAGGCAAGGTAAGGTGGGGTAAGGCAGGGGAAGGTGGGGTAAGGTGGGGTAAGGTAGAATAAGGCAGGGTAAGGTGGGGTAAGGAAGTGTAAGGCAGGGTAAGGTGGGGTAAGGGGGGGTAAGGTGGGGTAAGGCGGGGTCAGGTGGCGTAAGGTGTGGTCGGGGTGTGTGGGGGGTGGTACGGGTAGGTCTGG
>CAUYRH010133537.1:0-10559 GCA_963574655.1 Perodicticus potto
GACTACAGGCGCCCGCCACAACGCCCGGCCATTTTTTGGTTGCAGCCGTCATTGTTGTTTGGCGGGCCCAGGCTGGATTCGAACCCGCCAGCTCAGGTATACGTGGCTGGCGCCTTAGCCCGTTGAGCCATAGGCGCAGAGGTTTATGGCTTTTTATATCGATGCTGTCCCATAGGCCTTTCTGTGATGATGGAAATGTCCTATATCTATATTGTGCAGTCCAGTAGCTACTGGCTGCAGGTGGCTATTGATTGGTTGTGGCTAGCGTGACTGAAAACTGATTTTTTTTTTTTTTTTGAGACAGAGTCTCATTTTGTTGCCCTCAGTAGAGTGCTCTGGTGTCGTGGCTCACAGCAACCTCAAATTTTTGGGCTCAAGAGATTCTCTTTCCTCAGCCTCCCAAGTAGCTGGGACTACAAGCAACCACCACAACACCGCCTAGTTTTAGAGACAGGATCTTGCTCTTGCTCAGGCTGGTCTCGAACCCGTGAGCTCAGGCAGCCCACTCACCTCAGCCTCCCAGAATTCTGGGATTACATGTGTGAGCCACCACGCCTGGCCTGATTTTTTATTGTATTTAATTTTAAGTAATTTCAATTTAAATATTCCTATGTGGCTAGTAGCTCTTGTATCAAACACTGCAGTTCTTGACCTTTAAACGTGCTTTTCTATTTACTCATAGACAATATTGTTTTGTACGTAGGTATGTATATGTAATGAATTGTTTCATACGTATATGTTGGTCTGTAACTTTTTTAACTCAGCAGTGTGTCTTGGAGCACTATCCATGTTATTATATACAGATCTAGCTTGTACTTTTTTCTGAATTCCTAATTTTGTCAGTAATTTCCTTTTCTGAAATGGATATATCAGGTGGTAAAATTCTTTGGGATTTTCCCTTCTCATTATCCTTGATGTGCCATAAGTGCTGTGATCATAATAATCCACTGAGGAAAGGTTTGATTTTATTGAGTAACCACTCCATATTTTGGATTCTTAGGCATGCTATGATTAGTGGTTTTAAAAACCACATTACATTTTCACCACCATTGGCATCAATGACTGTTAATAAAGGAGCCAAGCGCACTGTGGCCACTTAATTTCAAAAGACTTGCTGTGGGCTGGCGGCGATTAAGCTGAGATAGTTTCACTTGTACTTCCTACTGTGACCTGCTGCACTGGTTCTCAGACTTCAGTGGACATAAGAATTAAGAGCTTTAAAAGAAGTGGAGATTCGTGGGCCCTTCTCCTGGAGATTGTGATTAATAGGCCCAGGCAGCTGTGCTTTTAAGACATATCCAAGTTTATTCCGTCATGTACCTAATATTTTGGAAAAAGTCTTAACATTAGCCATCAGTAAGTCACCTTTGGTATTAACTATGATGGTGAGCAAGTTTGTTGATCATTTGTATCTTTGTATTCTTAACTTTCAGGAAAAAATATCCCCTTGCTTTGGTAACCTTGCAGATTATGAAAATAAAAAGACATGTATAAAATACATGGAAGTAAAAAATTGCAAAGTTTTGTAAAAGTATAAAATTCTTCTTAACCTAACACTATGTGTAGACCCTGGTGACACTAAAGTGATTGATTGCTTGATTCTTAGTTCTTAAGAGTTATGGTTCAAATATGTAAAAGTCTGAAATGTTTGATTCAGCTTTGATGTTATTATTTTCCACATCTGCTTAAAACCTTTGCTGCACACATCAGTATTTTTATTTTTTTAGCATGGATTTTTATTAAGTTTTCTGTTTTTAAAAAGAAAATTACGTCCCAAGTTAAAATTCTATGTTTATTATGTTAATCTTTGGTGTCCGTTCGGATGGAGTTTTAATATTTAAGAACATAGCTGTATCAGGAAGCTGAAAGTGCTTTGTCAGGTGGGAAATTTTGTGATCAAAGTCACTGAGATGATTTGTTTGTCTGTCATCATGGTTTTACTCTAGTCTAGGACACTTTGTACCAGCTTTTTTCTAAAATGGCCATACGTTCCATTTACTAACATGCCTTTGCTATTATATAATATGAGCAATGATATTATGAATCTTGGCTTTGTGCCCAGTAGCTAATAGAGTTAAATCTTCAATCATATTTTATACTATTTCCACTATTTTATGATGATTATTAGAAACAGTAATGAGTATATTTTAACACTCAATTTTGTGCAGTGCATGAAATCATTTTTACCACAACCATCACATTTTCTCTACCACCAAATGACTTAACAATGGAGCAAGAAACAAGTATTTGGGCCAGGCTCGGTGGCTTATGCCTATAATCCTAGCACTCTGGGAGGCCGAGACACGAGGATCACTTGAGGTCAGGAGTTCAAGACCAGCCTGAGCAAGAGTAAGACCCTGTCTCTACCAAAACTATATAGAAACTTAGCTGAGCATGGTATTATCTACCTGTAATCTTACCTACTGGGAGGCTGAAGCAGGAGGATCACTTGAGCCCAGGAGTCTGAGATTGCAGTAAGCTATGGTGATGCCACAGCACTCTAGCCAGGTCGACAGAATGAGACTCTGTCTCAAAAACTATATATATTCTTAACTAAATATTTATTATTGTTAAGCTTCTTAACATACAAATTTAACTTTTCCAGGATGTTAGCCAATTAACCTTACTTTTAAAGTATATGTTTCTATAATGCTTAGTTCAATGTATGTGTGCTTTAGTGACTTTTAAAAAAATTGTTAAATACTCTTAAAGAGATATAGTAATTGACAGCACATAAAACTAAAAGAAGTTTTCTTTCAGGTTAGAGTTGTGGATGAAGTGAGATATCAGAAAGTATTTGAAAGTGTTGTTTGCATTTCAGTTTATTTTAAATGTTTGGTGTAATGACCAGTTTTAAATTGTTAGGTAATCTCAAAGTGAGATGAGCTAGGATCATGTAAGACTAAAGGGAGAGTTTGTTTTCTTTCAGGTGAAGGTTGTAGATGAACGAAGATATCGGAAAGTCTTTGAAGATAGCGTACGCATCATGGACAGAATGGAGAATGACTTTCTTCCTTCTTTAGAACTCAGTAGAAGGGAGGTGAGCAAAAATACTTGGCTTCCCCGTTTACTACCCATTGTGATGAGCACAGAGGAAACCATAGTACTTAGAAAAGGCAACATGGCAAAGTGGTTAAGACAGTGTGTGCTAGAGTCAGATTGCCTCCCTTCCAATGCCAGCATTGTCATTTAGGAGAAATATGACCACAGGCACATAGTAAGCCCTCAATTGTTAGCTGAACTTACTTAATTTTTCAGAGTTGCTAGTTAATTCATATCACAGAAACCAGGACTTGATCACAGGATGAATGCCCTGGACCAAGGTTGGGTTACCCTCTTAGCATCCCAGGAATGATCTCAATAGTCCATAAGTACCAAGAGCCACCTAACTCCTTCTCTGCTGGCGTGAGTATAATAATACATGAAAGTGGGTGGTATTATGACGTTGGCTCA
The DNA here is from genome assembly GCA_963574655.1 of Perodicticus potto. Taxonomy (NCBI): domain Eukaryota; kingdom Metazoa; phylum Chordata; class Mammalia; order Primates; family Lorisidae; genus Perodicticus; species Perodicticus potto. Next base: position 3,454 of record CAUYRH010133537.1, read on the forward strand.
GATGGTGAATGTATATGGCAGTTGCACACCTTGTTAATAATTACCTTATTCTTCATATCCTCTATGGAATAATCCAACTGACTTACTTCCCCTACTAGTGATGCATGTTTGTGTCTGTCTGTTATTCCCCAGTTTGTGTTTGAGAATGTGAAGTTTCGGCAACTACAAAAGGAGAAGTTCCAGATCACCAACAATGGACAGGTTCCCTGCCATTTTTCTTTCATCCCTAAGCTTAATGACAGCCAGTACTGCAAGCCATGGCTTCGGGCTGAACCTTTTGAGGGCTACTTGGAGCCAAGTGAGTTTTCCCTTTGCCATTGTCTCTGCTGGTGATGTACCATCTCCTCATGACTTCCATTCCTCTGGTTTAACTTCTGTTTTCTAACCATGTGTCTCTTACCTTCACTGTCATTATATTGGTGATACTTCTTTTGTGAGCCCAATCTCTTCCCCTTTGTTCCTTAATGATTTTTCAGAGGACACTTGTTCTGTTGGTCTCATACCCTTTTTTCTTTCCCACTGGAGGTTTCTCTATTACCAGATATCATCTCTTACATTTCAGATGAAACAGTAGACATTTCTCTTGATGTGTATGTCAGCAAAGACTCTGTGACCATCCTGAACTCTGGAGAAGATAAGATTGAAGATATTCTTGTCCTTCACCTGGATCGAGGCAAAGATTACTTCTTGACCATCTGTGGAAATTATCTCCCAAGTTGCTTTGGCACATCCTTGGAGGCTTTGTGCCGAATGAAAAGACCAATCCGAGAAGTTCCAGTTACCAAGCTCATAGACTTGGTAAGAAACATCCTAAGACTTAAACCTCCTTTACATAGAGTTTTTGCAATACTTAAGTGATGTCTTCATTATCTCTGTGTTTTCTCTCATTTGGAGGGGCAGTTACCTGTCAAATAGTAAAGAAGAAAGTCACTTTTCTTTACTCTAGCATGGCTTTGATTAGATTAAACCTAAGAGGAAAGAGGAGAAACTAATATGTAGTTGGTTCTTGTTAGGAATATAATAGATAATACTAAGCTCACCAAATAAGCTTAACAACTCCCTTCTCAAAGATGTAATGCCTATTTGTTAAGCTCTTCCTACTCTGAAGTCACTTGTGTATAAATTAGCATGTATGTGAGGTAAGTGAGGCAGGCTTTATTATCCTCATTAAGCATTTAAGAAAACTGAGGTACAGAGACATTAACTTGCACAAAGACAAGTACTAGAAGTTAGTGACAAATCTATCATCCAGATTTTCTGATTTCCAGTCTAATATTCCTCCCTAAACTATTTTATATCTAATCAAAGTAAAACTTCACTGCTTATGATGGAACCTTGGAGTAAGACTCCCTGGGGCTATTTATTAGAAGTAAAGGTTCTTTTCCCTTCACTCCTAACAACAGAATAAAAATCACAGGGTGTGGAGCCTAGGAAAAATCTGCATTTTATCAGCATCCCAAATGATTAAAAGTGTACATTGAAATTTGATACTTAATGTGACTCACTTAAGAAAGGAAAGGAGGATGATTTTTCCCACCCCTCCCCCCAAGTCAAGCTATAATATTAATGTTCTTAGAAGGAAGTAGTGCTTATTATCTTAAGTAACATAAATTGATTTAGTAACAAGTACATCCTATTAAGAACTTTTCTTTAGGCTTGGCATGGTAGCTGAGGCCTGTAATCCCAGCACTTTGGGAGGCCCAGGTGGGAGGAGTTTGAGACCAGCCTGGGCAGCATAGCAAGACCCCCCATCTCTACAAAAAAATTTTTTGAAAGAACTTTCCCTTATAAATGAAAATATTGTTGGATTTGGATGCAAATTTCTTTGGGCTGCAAAAGTATATTCGTGGTCTTTTATCAAAGAAAATTAGGTAAAGAGGGGCCCCATGTTATCATTACCATTAATATTCATGTTGTTCCTTTTGGTCTAGCCAGAGCAAGTGATTGTAACATCTAGCAAAGAGGACTAGACCAATAGGCAGACTGCTGTTGGCTTGTCTGAGTGTGATCTGTTGCCATGGAATTGTTTTAGCTGTGACTCGGATAGCAGATTAAAACACTTGAGTCTAGCCCCTGCATTCTTTCTTAGAATTATACGTGCTTCCCTAGAGCCCTCATGACTTAGTGTATTACCTCTGAGAGAAAACCATTTTCTTATTCATATCCTGCCATTCTGCTGTTTCTCATGACAATTGTTTTTGCTTCTACCACCATAATTCTGTCTTTCAAATTTAGTATTTCACTTTTTAGAATATGTTCTGAATGTTGTTTTCCTTTTTCTTCTACCCCTTGTCCTTCATCCCAAACACTATCTTCTAGCTTTTTTTGTCTCATCTTTCTATTATAAAAAATGTCAAATGTACAGGAAAATTGAAAAAACAGTACAATGAGCTGCCACATGCCTTATATACATATAAACACACAGTTTTTTTTGCTGTCCCATTTGAAATTAGGTAGTAATATCATGTCACTTTACCATGAGACATTTCAGCCTTTTATTAAGAAAAAGGACAAACTTCTATATGAGCACAATACCATTATTATGCCCAAGGAAGCTAACAGTAATCCATAGTATCATTTAACATCTAGTCCGTATTCAGATTTCTCCAGTTATTTCAAGAATTTGTTTTATGGCTTTTTAAAAACCCAAATCCAATCTTGGTTCATTTAGTATATTTGATGGGGTCTCTGTAGTCTCTCTTATTGTAATGTAGTTCCCTACTTTTTTTCTTTTATGATACTGACTTTTTTTGGAGACAGGATCTTGTTCTATCTCTTGGGTTGAAGTGTAGTGTTATCATCACAGCTTACTGCCCCCTCCAATTCCTGAGTTCAAGCAATCTTCCTGCCTCATCCTCCCAAAGTGCTAGGATTACAGGTTGAGTAATATAGCCAGCCACATTGAGTATTTAAGAGTCTAGTACAATTGTCCAGTTAAAGGTCCACCATTTCCTAAATTTATCTGATTGTTTCTTCTTAATATTTTTTTAGCTTATTCCTTTTATACTCTTTCCTTTGCCCTCATTTCCTGTAAACTGGAACCTAGCTTATTTTTGCTCAAGATTTGGTGGGTGCATTATAATATATTCTTTCCATATTCTGAGGTTGGCCAGAAGGAGGCTCAACCAGCATAAAAAGCTTATATTTAATGTAAAATATATTATCAGGTAATTCCACCATGTTGTCTATAAATAGAAAGTAGCCAAAATCATTAGAGGAATTAATGTCTCTGTAGGTAGCCCTTTTCCTTCTTTTTGTGCATAAGTAATTCAAGGTTAAAAAGATGGAACCCTCGGCTCGGTGCCTGTAGCTCAACGGGCTAAGGCACCAGCCATGTACACCTGAGCTGGCAGGTTCGAATCCAGCCCGGGCCCGCCAAACAACCATGACGGCTGCAATCAAAAAATGGCTGGGCGTTGTGGCAGGCGCCTGTAGTCCCAGCTACTTGGGAGGCGGAGGCAAGAGACTCGCTTGAGCCTGGGAATTAGAGGTTGCTGTGAGCTGTGATGCCACGGCACTCTATCCAGGGTGACAGCTTGAGGCTCTTTAACAAAAAAAAAAAAAAAAAAAAAAAAGATGGAACCCTGATCATTTTTAATTTCAGAATTGTTGAGTTCGTGTTAAATCATATGTATTTGAGCATCCTTTATTCTAGGGGTGTCCAGCCTTTTTTTTCTTCTGCTGCACATTGGAAGAATAAGTGTTATCTTAGGCCATATAATAAATACACAAACACTAGCAAAAGCTGATTAGCAAAGAAAAAAAGTCCACTTTACTTTTCAAGATGCCCAACACCATAGATAAACAAAGTAAGTTCTCATAAAGTCAGCATGGGACCCACTGGCTACATGTTGGGCACAACTGGTTTATTCTTTTAAAGATTTTATTTTGTAAGATTTAGGGTTCTGATTCTTTTCACAGTCTGTTGAATTTCAGTGTTATTAAATTCCTTTATCTTACTAGTGAGGAAATTATCTATACAGGTTGACTATCCCTTTTTTAAAATGCTTGGGACCTAAAGCATTTCAGATTTGGAAATATTTTCATTTATACTATGTATACTTACCAGTTCAGCATCTGTAATCTAGAAATCTGAAATACAAAATCCTACAATGAGCATTTCCTTTGAGCATCATGTGGATGTGCAAAAACTTTCAGATTTTAGAGGATTTGGATTTTGGATTTTTTGGTTAGAGATACTAACCCTGTATTAGTGTAGGGTAATAAACAAGAAACCTAAAGTAATTGGTACCCCGTCTTTAATACCTTCCCACTCTGTTTTGACTTGATCTTTATCGTTAAAAATGATCCCTAAGTCTAATGCTTGTTCATGTTTTTTTCCCAAGGCCCAAGGTGATATCTCAAATCTCATGAAATGATGCTATTAATAATAGTACCTATCCTAAATTGTATTATTTATTCTTAAAATGTTGTTGAAGCCAGAAATGAGTTCAGTGTATGTGTGGTCTTTCCACTTACTGTTTTAGAAAGATTCTTGTACCACTACCTCTTCCCACCATATGCAGAATGAAATAAGTGGCATAATTCCTCACCTTTCCTTTGCCCTTCTCAATAACAGTGACTTTGCCCCTTCTAGAATATGTAGTAGTTGGTACTGGCACAAGTGGGAAACAGACAAGAATATACTGTTTATAATTATCTTTTTTCTTTTGCAGAATTAAGAAAGATTTTTCTGTTGATATTAAGTAGCAAATAATCATCAATATTCATTCATTACCCACTGGATACAAAGTATTATAGAGTTTATGTGAGTTCTTCTTAGTTTAGTAATGATAAAGGTATACTTGCATGTATAATATGGCTAAATCTTAAATCGTGGTTAATAAAGAGTTTGGTTTAGAGATAATTTGAACATTAACTACCTTTACTGGCTAATGTCCAGTGTGTTGGTATGTGAATATTTTGGAAAGTCATTTAAAATGAATGTTATGGAGTTTTTAATTTATATTAACAATAGATTCCTTTCCTGTACTGTTTACTCAGGCCCTTATATGCTATAAAAGCTTATTGATTGATTGACCGGCTAATCCCTATAAAAATCAATCTCAGAATGAACCTATTTTAGTTTTAATAAATATTTTATTTTTTACATATACATGTGTTTATTAGGTTTCCACTTTTTGCTTTCACATAATTAAAAAGGCTTAAAATTTAATAACAATAACAATGTTTAAGATAAGGACTAGAAACAAAAACCTCATAAAGAATGAACGAAGATAAATACATTCAGAAAAGAAATCAGACGATTGCTGCATCAAAATAATAAGCAATAATAATAATAATAATGCAAAGAAAGTAACATTCACATTGTCAGATAAGAGTATGTCTATTATAGAATGCTTTGACTCTGAGGCTCAGACTCTATTTTTTGAGAGTTTTAATAAATGTTTGATGCATGTAACATTAACATGACTTAGAAGTAAGTCCAGCAATAAGAATAAAGTAAACTAGGAAAGTGATTTGAGGTTAGTCACAGAAGTATTTTTAGTCAAGTCCATGTATTAAGACACATATATTAGTACATTGGGTGAGCAGGCTTTTTTAGGCATAAGGAACATCTTGAATAAAGGGGAGAAGGTGAAAGCAAAAAGACAATGTGTGAAAAAATTTAATATTTCCCTGGAAAAAGTGATAATTAAGGATAAGAATGTGTGAAGCTTGTGGCTCAGTGGGTGGGGCGCCGGCCCCATGTACCAAGGGTGGCAGGTTCAAACCCAGCCCCAGCCAAACTGCAACAAAAAATAGCCAGGCATTGTGGCGACCACGCCTATAGTCCCAGCTACTCGGGAGGCTGAGGCAAGAGAATCGCCTAAGCCCAAGAGCTGGAGGTTGCTGTGAGCTGTGATGCCACAGCACTCTACTGAGGGTGACAAAGTAGGACTCTGTCTCTAATAAAAAAAAAAAAATCTGTGAAGCTGGTTAGGCAGGATAGGGGCAGGTGGTAACGTCTTAAAGTCAACAGATGAGCTTGTGCTTGAGCCAGAGGGCATCTAGAATCATCAGAAGGCTTTGATAATTAGTATGAAATTGTAAATTGATATATTGAGAGGAACATTCTGGTGTTGCATGTAGAATGGACTAACAGAAAGGAGACCAGGCTTTTCAACTTACCAGATATGGTTAAGGGTTTCGGTTGTAAATATAGAGATGGAAAAAGGATGAGGTATGGGTGGAGAAACCATATTTACCTGTGGACATGTCTATTGATTGGGAGAACAGTATCAAAAAATTGGAGTAACACGAATAACTTGTTGATTAATTTGTCCCCTGTGATCTTCTCATTATGTATTTTTTCCTAATTGAATCACCCATTTCTTTATTTTTTTTTTACAACAAAATAAACATATTTTATTTTGCAGAAATATGTCATCTGTTGCTCTTTGTTTGAGCTCAGATGGGGAATGGGAAGAGAAACCAAGTTTTGAGGAAAGAACAACAACACCATTTGGACAGTGGCAGGAACAGATCTCTGAAACAGACAGTTGAGCCAAGGGATGTCTCAGCCTCTGAGCTTCTTTGCCCTAGAATTGAAGCCTAGGCATAGGAAATGGGAGTTCCACATTTAGTCCCAAGTGCAAAGTGAAGGAGACACCAAAACACAGGTGTCTCCTCAGCAGTTGTCTGGCCTTTTTGGCTATTGGAGCCTCCGGTGGGGGATGGAGGTCCCCCTCCTTACCAGTCATCGAGCCCGCTGGTTCTTCAGCTGGCTGCCGCAGCACCAACACCACCAAGGAGGAGGTGGCAGGTCCGCCAGCTCTGCTGAGCTGGCCAGGGCGCCAAATGTCCCGCATCAATTTTCCCTCTCCGAGTAGAAACCCCAACTGCTGTTAGGGAAAAGGGGCGAAGACTCGATCTAACTGCTTCCTGCTGAATCGGGCAATGATAGAAGGGGACAGTTAGGGTTTCTCCGGAGGGAGAGTGATACAGGGGTTCATGGACTGGAACCATCTTTATTGCATGTGGCTTGATGATATTTCTAGAAAACACAAATCTGATTAGTATAATCAGTAATAGGCAAAGGTAGAGCAGCATCAGGTCAGAAGCACTTATTCAGTGATGCTAAAAGAAAACCATATTAGGAATTT
>CAUYRH010133539.1:0-10084 GCA_963574655.1 Perodicticus potto
GGCCCTGGAAACTGACATGATATTGACCAGTCAGATGTGCAGGAAGAGCAGACAGCAAGGCGCCATCCATGAAATTTACCAGCAAGAAGAGCACGGGAAGGAGACAGCAAGGCACCAGTGTCTTCCGCACAGGTGTCCGGCCCTTCGGCAAGCTGGTTTCTCCATCCGCCACAGCATCAGCGCTGCCAGGGCCAAGGCAGCAGTTGTAGGGCTGCCTTGTCCTGCATCACTAGCACCCTACTCACTGAGCCACAGGCACCCCCTGTACCAGATATTTTTAATGTTGAATTCCAGTGCTCCAACTAGATGCCTTCTTCTTTAGAACCTTAGAGCATTTGATATCTGTCCTAAGTCATGTATTAATTTGGTTTATGTAACTATCTGCCTAGTTCAAAGCCCCTTAGAAAAAAATGGAACATGGTCAATCAACTTTGTGTTCTTTTCATATCTGGGTGTATAGTGTGGATTTTGCATAAGTGATGGCATAGGGGCTAACATCCAAGAATTCTTACACTAATTTATTTGCTGTCACTTTTATTATATGACCTATTGATGTTTGGGTGATAATATGTTGGGTTGGAGTAGTCCTTGAGGGTGGAGGATGTGTATTTCAGGCTGGGAGAATAGTCTGAGCAAAGTTATAAGGCCGGAGTTGGACATAGGATTTTTGAGAATATTTATGGGTACTGGCCTGCCCAGAGGAGTTTTGTGGGGGAGCAATGAGAGAAGAGTTGCATGGTGTGGGGTTCACCAGATTGTTAGGTACTTTTTATTTTATTTTTTTATTTTTTATTTTTTCTAGAGACAGAGTCTCATTTTATCACCCTTGGTGGAGTGCCCTGGCATCACAGCTCATAGAAACCTCCAGCTCTTGGGCTTAGGCGATTCTCTTGCCTCAGCCTCCCAAGTAGTTGGGACTACAGGCGCCCGCCGCAATGCCCGATTGTTATTTTTGTTTGTTTTTTTTTTCCTGCGGCTATTTTTTTTGTTGCAGTTTGGCCACGGCTGGGTTTGAAGTCGCCACCCTTGGTATATGGGGCCGGCACCCTACTCACTGAGCCACAGGCAGTGCCCGTGAGGCATTTTTTAATATTAAATTTTTAAAACTGAAAATAATACATGCATATGTGAAAAGAAAATGCTCAGATAGTATCTAGCCATTAAATATTTCTTAAATGAATGACAGGTAATTCTGAATCCTTTTCAAGGACTCACAATTATTAGTTTCTTGTGTATCCTGGATTCTCTACGTCCGAGGCGCCGTGGCTCACGCCCGAAATGCTAGTATTCCGGGAGGCCTAGGTGGGTGGATTGCCTGAGCAAGAGTGAGACCCCCGTCTCTAAAAGTAGCTGGGTGTTGTGCTGGGCGCCTGTAGTCCCAGCTACTCGGGAAGCTGAGACAAGAGAATCGCTTGAGCCCCAGAGTTTGAGGTTGCTGTGAGGTGTGACGCCACGACATTCTACTGAGGGCGACCAAAGCCAGACTGTGTCTCAAAAAAAAAAAAAAAAGAAAAAAAAGATTCTTTATTTTGATGTAATCATTATATGCTTCAGATGAGAGGATAGTATACATCATGTGAGTATATGTATGTTCCGAGTTAATAACCATTTCTTTGTTGGTAAAAATTTAGGTCGTTTCTAGCCCTTTGCTGTAACAAGCAGTACTGGAGTGAATACCCTTGTTATGTACGTTTACCTTTATAATGGTTTTAGATTATAATTGTATGTGAACATAGATGACAAAATCAATGGCACAAAGGCTGTAATGAAAGTATTCTTTGCTTATTCCTCTTTACCCCTGAATTTTGTGTTCTAGTTACAACCCCTTCATCTTTTTTTCATTTTTCAAGCATTTCTCTACATTTCTAAATAATGTTTATATTGCTGTTTCTTGAGTTTTTTCCATTCTAGAGATTATTTATTAATTTTCTTACTTCCTACTCTTTTTTTTGAGAAGATCGTAGATTTTTATTAATAAGCAAGAAAAAAAAATTTTGAGAATCAAAAAGGAATTTTGCTTTTTTTTTTTTTTAGGAAGAGACATTTTATTTTTACATATACATGTGTTAATTAGGTTTCCACTTTTTGCCTTCACAGAATTTAAAATTTAATAACAATAACAATGTTTAAGAAAAGTACTAGAAACAAAAACCACGCAAAGAATGAACGAAGATAAATACATTCAGAAAAGAAAACAGATGATTACTGCATTGAAATACTAAGCAATATTAGTAATAATAATGCCAAGAAAGTAACTTTCACATTGTCAAATAAGACATTGTAGAGTGCTTTGACTCTGAGGCTCAGTATGAAGTTATCAGTTAACTTCATATTTTTTTTCCAAAGTCTCAAAAATAGACAACTAATATTATATAAATAAAAGTAAAGGAGAGTTTCAAAAAACAGATCATGCCAAATCTTACAGACAATAGAAAAAGAAGAAATATTTCAAAATCATTCTACTTGATGTGGATACACCTGATATTGAAATTGGAGAAAATATATTGTTATAAAGGGGAATTACAAACATATTTCACTTATAAATGAGGATGCAGTATCCTAAACAACATATCAACAAGTTGAATTAAAAATTAATGTTTAAGTAACGTACTTTGGTCAAAATTGAATCCAATTTATGTGAGAATTAGTCACTATTTTCTTTCCCTCACCCCCTCCCTCCTTCTCTCTCTGTCTGCTCTCTCCTTCCCCCTGCCCCATTGTGTCATTAATTGTCACTAATTGTCCTCAAATCAAAGTTGAATACATAGGATTCATGCTTCCCCATTCCTGTGATGTTTCACTAAGAATAATGTGTTCCACCGCCATCCAAGTGAGTACAAACACTGCAAAGTCTCCATTGTTTTTGATGGTTGAGTAATATTCCATGATATACATATACCATAGCTTACCAATCCATTCCTGGGTTGAAGGACGTTTAGGCTGTTTCTACATTTTAGCAATTATAATTGGGCTGCAATAAACAGCCTAGTACAAATGTCTTTATAATAAAACTTCCTACTCTTTTGTGTGTGTGTGTGTGTGTGTGTGTGTGTGTAGAGACAGAGTCTATACTTTATCGCCCTGGGTAGAGTGCTATGGCGTCACAGCTCACAGCAACCTCCAACTCCTGGGCTTAGGAGATTCTCTTGCCTCAGCCTCCCAGCAGCTGGGACTATAGGCCCCCATCACAACGCCCACCATTTTCTTGTTGTAGTTTGGCTGGGGCCAGGTTTGAACCTGCCACCCTTGATAATATGGGGCCGGCGCCTCACCCGCTGAGCCACAGGCGCCGCCCTTTACTCCTACTCTTAAAAATCAGTTTTCTTGTTACTTATTATCTGTTAACTTTGAATTATGGAAGTTGAATAGATAAAGAATCCAATGTACAAAATAATTTTCAGTTATTATTTTGAAGGCTTTGCTCAACAGTCTATGGCATCCATTATTACCCTTGAGAAATCTTATGCCCTTCTGATTGCTTTTTAAAAAATATATATGACATTTTAATTTTAGTATTTTTTAGTCTCTGGAAGCTTTTAGAATCTTGTCTGGATATCTTTGATGTTTTGAAGTTTCATTTTTGCAAGTGTCTAGTATATCTGAAGGATAAATTCCTGGCAGTGGAATAGTTGTGTTAAAGTTGAGCACATTTAATATTATATTTGATATCTCCTAGTTGTAATAAAATTTTTTTTTTTTTTTTTGAGACAGAGCCTGAAGCTGTCGCCCTGGGTAGGGTGCTGTGGCATCACAGCTCACAGTAACCTCCAGCTCCTGGGCTCAAGTGATTCTGTGTCTCTGCCTCCCAAGTAGCCGGGACTACAGGCATCCACCACAACGCCTGGCTATTTTTTGGTTGTAGCCATCGTTGTTTGGCGGGCCCAGGCTGACTCGAACCCGCCAGCTCAGGTGTATGTGGCTGGCGCCCTAGCCACTTGAGCCACAGGCTCTGAGCCAAACAGTAATCTTGAATCTTTTTTTTTTTTTTTGCAGTTTGGTAGGGGCCGAGTTCAAACCCACCACCCTGGGTTTATGGGGCCGCTGCCCTACTCACTGAGCCACAGGGGCCACCCTGTAATAAATTTTTTTTAAGCCATGAGGTCTTGTTGTGTTGCTCAGGCCAAAGTGTAGTAGCTATTTATAGGCTCAGTCATAGCACACTGCAGCCTCGATTTCCTGGGCTCAGGAATCCTCCCCCTCAGTCTCCCAGGTAGATGGGCACGTGCCACCACACCTGGCTAAGAATTCTTTTATTCCTGGGCATCTTCTTAGCTAAGCTCTGCCATTCTCAGTAAGTCTGGCATTGGCCTAGTGTGGTAGCTCACACCTGTAATCCTAGCATTCTGGGAGGCTGAGGTGGGAGGATCTCTTGAGTTTAGGTGTTCAAGATTAGCCTGAGCAAGAGTAAGACCTCATTTCTACTAAAAATAGAAAAAATAGCTGGGCATCATGGCAGGTGCTGTAGTCCCAGCCATTTAGGTGGCAAGCAGGAGGATCTCTTGAGCCCAATAGTTTGAGGTTGCTGTGAACAAGGCTGAGACCACAGCACTCTACCCAGGGTGATAGAGTGGGAATCCGTCTCAAAAAGAAAAGTAAGTCTGGTTTTGGTACATATCAGTGGCCACTCTGTCCTTGCAGCTTTTTCATCGAAGTTCTTTTGAGGTTGCCACTACCCTCTCGTAGCCTGGTTCACATGTTCCTCTCCCTCCTCCTCCCCAGGATACACACATACACATACTCTCTTTCACATTGCCAGTGTCTTTTTTCATCCATGAATGACAAGAAGATATATACTTTAGCTCACTCCTTAGAATAATTAGTATAATTGATCAATTATTCACAGATATGAAACCATTACTAATCATATGATAGCATCTTATTGCTAGGGTGAAGGGTAGGAAGTATAGGTAAAGAGTTCAGAGCCATTTCAGGAAGGAAATTTAAAGTTCAGACACAGAATCAAGGCATTGAGTCAAGTATTGCCAGAGAAAGCCAGAAGGCTGAAGATTGCCTCCTGGGGATACACCTACATGGACAGGTAGGAAGAGGAGGAGCCACTAAGGAGATGCTGAAACAGGCAGATGAGTGTGCTGTAAGAATACTACAGCTTAGTGGAGGAAGGAAGGTCAAGTCGGTGCTGTTCACAGAGGGGCGAGGGAGGAGGACCAAAGATGTTGTGGACAGCAGTTTCAGCAGAGTGGTGAGAATTACAGCTAGGGAGGTAAAAAGATAGAGTTAGCTGGTAGAGAGCACTTATTTAAGAAGTTGTATCTCGGGCGGCGCCTGTAGCTCACGGAGTTGTATCTCGGGTACCGGCCCATATACTGGAGGTGGCGGGTTCAAACCTGGCCTTGGCCAAAAACTGCAAAAAAAAAAAGTTGTGTCTCTTTAAATAAAAAGAGTGATGGGCAGACGTAGATCAGAAGGCGGTGTCAAAAGACAGTGTTTCTTTTAGGTTGAAGGCAAGGTTACTTCTGCGTGATGGAAGGCAAGACAGGGTGAGAATCGTGTCCTTTAGGAGGCAGGGAGACAGAACAGCGCACACCAAGGAGGAATGCTGAAGGAAATCTTTCCTCTGAGACTGCAGGGAGCGGTAAGATGACTGGTGAAGAGGTAGGAATGTAGTTAGGTGGTGAAGGGCTCATGCCATTTAGCTCTAGTAAGGTTAATGGGATGGAGGAGCAATGGAGATTGGCTGAGTGGCCATTTATTCGCTTGTTCGGTGCACGTGGCGCATCACTTTGGTAGAGATACAGAGGTGAAGAGATCAGTACATATATGGAGACTAGGTTGTTCATCTTTCTTTTTCTACTGATTATTCCTGGCCTGAGTAAGCAAGAATTCTACTGTGGAGCCCAGACGGCAGTATAGATTGGCATCTGTGAGTGTCTGAGCAGTTAGCTAGATTGGGGGAGTGGTGAAGGAGGCTCTGGAGTGGTCAGCTCTGGCTTGGAACTGAGTGGACCCCTTGCAAGGTGGAGGGAAACCTGAAGATGGAGATTTGGCCACGAGGATATAATAGAAGAAGGAGGAAGAATATTGTGGTGGGAGGAGGTGAGATGACCACTTTTGAGATCTTAGAGGCAAAGCTTGCAGTGAAGTAGAATCCAGCACACTTGATTGGGAAAGAGGAGGTCGGGATTGATAGGTCAAACAAGGAACAGAATGTTATAGGGCCAGTTGAATGTTAAGAGAGATCATCTTAATTGCCAGGATCACAAAAAGTTGTGTTTTTATCAGTATGTTCTACATAGTGGGATAGGAAAATCAAATATGGTGAGTTTTTAGAAAGCAATGGGTTTTAGAATATCAGTGAGCACTGTCTTCAGTATCTTGAGAATAACATTGTAGGTGTGTACAGTTTTAGTGCTCATTCTGAAAAGCTCAATTTCACTTTAATGTTCATATCTATTAAAATGTGCATGTAGTATTTTTGATCTTTCAAGAAATGTGGAGAACTATTTTTATTGATATGTGGTATATGTACAGAGGTAATTGGATAATAATGGTGTAAATTCCTAAAGGTCCTAGGGTTAGGGTAATAAACCAAGCACACAAAATGCTCTTTCTCTGTAAGATTTTACTTCTCTGCTTTCCTCTGTCTATATTACATCTGCTGAGTATAATGACTTAATGTGCATTTATTAGTAACTGTCATTACGTTCTTAGGACTATCAAATGTAGCAGATATTTTGATGGATAACATTGGGAATATTTTGTTTATGACTCTCTTTCCTCTGTGCAGTGAATCTCATTCAGTCTGCAAACTGCCAGCTTGATGATTTCTATTTACAGTCTTAAAGAACAAAACCGTCGACTTCCTGTGAACTGAAAGAGTGGCCAAACTTTTGACAAAACATCTATGAAAACAGGCAGCTACTTAACAATAGCAAGAAATACGTATCTTCTTATGGGAAACCATTGATTCTTACGGTCAGGGTGACCAGATATTCTGGTTTGCCTGGGGCAATGCTGGTTTACACCTGTTGCCCCAGCATCCGCCATGACCCCCTTCACTCTCAGAAATGTTCTCAGTTGGACAGGATGTTATGTAGTCTTTCTTGTAGGTCATATTTTGAGATACGTGGTCTACACTTTGAACCATTTGGGATGGGGATCTTGCAACTGTGGGATCACATGTGGCCTTCTGGACCCTTGAGTGTGGCCTTTTAACTGAATACAAATTTTATTAAACAATTTTTTTTTTTTTTTTTGTAGAGACAGAGTCTCACTTTATCACCCTTGGTAGAGTGCCTTGGCGTCACACAGCTCACAGCAACCTCCAACTCCTGGGCTTAGGCGATTCTCTTGCTTCAGCCTCCCGATTAGCTGGGACTACAGGCACCTGCCACAACACCCGGCTATTTTTTTATTGCAATTTGTCCGGGGCTGGGTTTGAACCCGCCACCCTCTGTATATGGAGCCAGCACCCTACTCACTGAGCCACAGGTGCCGCCCATTTAAACAAATTTTTTAAATAAAAGGACTGAGTTGTTCCTTTCCCCAACTACCCAGCAAATGCATTTTATGTACATAAAATGTTATAACTTGTGCTGAGTTTGGTAGTTGCTATTTCAATTCAGCAGTATCTAACCAAAGAGTAACATTCTTTCAAATGAATACATCCTCCATACCTTCTGCTTTGAGAAAGAGGGAAATAAGGTTGCGTTGGGCTTTGGATTTGTGAAATTTTGGGCATGAAATGTTGGGATTTTTGAAACGTTTATCTAACAGTGACCTAAGACTTGATCATTTTCATTTCTCCAAATAGCACTAATATTCTGAAGAAGCCTGTGTGCTTAGGAGGGTGTGAACACATCTTTTGTAGGTAAGTATGGCTTGAGTTTTATATATACATATACACACACACACACACACCCATACATGTACATATATACACACAGGTACCCATACATATACCCACACATACATACGTATACACATGAGGCTGACAGTTAAATTCATGAACTCACCCTGGTAAAAGTACTATATTCCTGAGGTTGAATATCACTCTCTATAGTCCCTTTTGAAGTATTACCTTTGGGTAGCTGTGCACTGACAAAAGCACCTGGTCCACCCCTCAAAGCAATTTTAAAACTCAAATGACATTTGTCCAGGATTCTGGACTAATGCATATATAAAATAAGGTAAGATTGACTGCTCTGAGTACTAGTTCAGTGCTGGGCAAGTGACTCAGCTAATAGATCTCATTTTCTTCATCTGAAAATGTGGTGGTAGTTCTTGATAAGTAGATGTCAGGTTATTTCAGTCCAGTTTTTGATAAGTAGATTTCAGGTTACTAATATTTCTCAAATAATTGTTACACAAAAATAGTTGATTTACATTGTCTGAGTTACCACATTTGTGTGGGAGCTCCAGATTAGAGTTCCCTATGGTAAAGAAATCTGACATGAACTAGATGATCTCAAAGGTCTCTGGGTTCTAGTATGGCTTACAAATTCATTCTGCAACTGCTTTTGGGTTGTTTTGTGTTAGGAATAATGCTGGGAGCCAAGGGTACAAAAGTTTGAAATGCCACAGGTTTTGTTTGAGGATGATTCATGTTGTAGGAATCCTCTGTGCCTGCAAAGGAGTGGGTCACGTGACAAAGCCTTTGGGGAAGATGTGTCTTTTACCATTATTAAATTACTCAGCCCTGCTAGAACCTGTCCGGGGAGGTGAAGGAAGATTTAGAGATTTACAGGATCCTTATTTCACAATTCACAGATGAAATTCAGGGGGGATTGTTAATGCTTCTTTTTTATAGCACTATGTATATTTTTTATCAGATTTGCAAAAGGTCTGTAACCCCCAAATTTAGGAGTACCCTTTTTAACCACAAGAGTTTAACACTTAAATAACCCAAGGTAATTGAGTTTATAGATTATAAAATTGTCTCAAATCTTTTCTCAAAAACTACTTGAAAACCTTTAGACACTTGTCCAACAGCAAAACAAAAGGTCTTTTTTAGTCTCTAGTGATTTTTGGATATTTCCATGAAGTAGAATATTCAGGTTTAGGATAGAAAAGGTCAGGCTGTGTGACTACTGAACATTAGGTGCTGGATCTGTTTACATCTCTCCTGTATTCTCACCTGTCAGAAGCCAGAGATTTGTTTGCAGGGAAGAATTCTGGAGACTCAGGTCTCTTAATACCAAATTACATCAGGAACTTTAGATGTAGATTTTATATGTGTGTACAAAACTCTAAATAAAACATACCATTTTAACAAGTATTTGACAATGGACCATTGTGTGTTACAACAATCTCTGCTTCATTTACTTGTGCTCAAACTTTGCTTATTGTTAATTTTTTGAAATTTAGATTCTGAATAGGTTTGTTTTTTTAATTCTTTTTAAGTGATTGTGTAAGTGACTGCTTTGGAAGTGGATGTCCAGTGTGTTATACCCCAGCCTGGATACAAGATGTGAAGATAAACAGACAGTTGGACAGCATGATCCAACTTTGTAATAAACTTCGAAATTTGCTACATGACAATAAGCTTTCAGGTGAGAAATATCATTCCCTTAGTTAAGTAACTAATGAATTCATATTGATCATATAAAATACATAAACTGTCTATCAGGAATTCTGAATGCTGTATTAAGTTCTATAGTGGTTTGTGGTTTTTTTTCTCCTTTTTTTTTTTAAGAAACAAGGTCTTGGCTCAGCGCCTGTGGCTCAAGGTGGGGGTGGGGGGTACACCTGAGCTGGTGGGTTTGAATCCA
Organism: Perodicticus potto; assembly: GCA_963574655.1. Lineage (NCBI taxonomy): Eukaryota > Metazoa > Chordata > Mammalia > Primates > Lorisidae > Perodicticus > Perodicticus potto. Next base: position 9,729 of record CAUYRH010133539.1, read on the forward strand.
GCCTGGGCCCGCCAAACAACAATGACGGCTGCAACCAAAAAATGGCCGGGCATTGTGGCGGGTGCCTATAGTCTCAGCTACTTGGGAGGCGGAGGCAGGAGACTCGCTTGAGCCCAGGAATTGGAGGTTGCTGTGAGCTGTGATGCAACGGCACTCTATCCAGGGTGACAGCTTGTGGTTCTGTCTCAAAAAAAAAAAAAAAAAAAAAAGAAACCAGGTCTTGAAAAGGCTGGACTTAACCTTTTGGGCTCAAGTGATCCTGCTTCAGCCTCCCAACTAGCTAAGATATAGGTGTCTGCCACCACGTCCAGCTGTTCTTTTTTTGGTGGGGGAGAGGGATTGGTGCATTTTGAGAA
>CAUYRH010133540.1:0-32892 GCA_963574655.1 Perodicticus potto
GCCTGTAGTCCCAGCTACTTGGGAGGCAGAGGCAGGAGACTCGCTTGAGCCCAGGAAATGGAGGTTGCTGTGAGCTGTGATGCCACGGCACTCTATCCAGGGTGACAGCTTGAGGCTCTGTCTCAAAAAAAAAAAAAAAAAGTTAAGTCCCACTGGGAATATTAACTAGTGTTAAGTTCCAAGGGCAATTTGACAATAATAAACCAAAGACCATGTTTTCAGAGGTTAATATTGATACACTTAATCATCAAAAACATACAACCTCACATATTAATGCAGAGACCAGGACAAGAAACTAGCAAATTCCCTTTCTCTCTCCATGCTGCATGCTAGGGGTGGCCCTACGGGCAAGCGAGCACGCAGAGGACGCCGTCTCCTCTACTCCCCTCTCCCAACGCTCCTTCTGTCGTGCTCCCATAAGCCACATCCGTATCTTTAGCTTGAGCGCAGCTTTACTCTGTCCTTGACTAACAGGAACACTGGCAGACCCCCCTCTACTTATCCTAAGTCTTGCTTAATCATAGAGCAGTTTTCACCAAATGGTTGTCTGCATCAGGCATCCTGGGCTCTGCCTTCTCGGAAGACACAGACAGCTGAAGAAAGACCTGTGCACAGACTCCTGCAGCCCACGATAGTGGGTAAGGGATGGGTTCTGCGTTCAGATGGGGAATAGCACAGATAGAAATGGGAAAGATCCAAAGAATGAATTTTAAACAAAAAAATACTGCATCTCTTACAGCCCTAGTACTCAGGGCTTACTGATCCCTCTTTATGGGGTTGTAACTGCTGGCACCAGGCACCTGTCAACTGACTCCAATGCTCTCGTTACCCCACGTCCCATACGTCACCACTGACTGCTCATAGGATAAGCCTCTCTGTTTGGAGTGTTTCTGGGGAACCTTAGTTTTAACCTGGCTGTGTCCTTTTAGCATGTCCTCAGATGAAAAGGCAGCGTTTATAGCACTAGGAAAATTTAAAATGCATCTGGAGGAATCGGTGCCTCTGCCTGTGGGTGGGAATCATCCAGACGACCCTCACCAAGGAGTTCCAATCACAGGTCTCAGAGGTGTCCCCAACTCGGGGCAGCGTCTACATCTGGTAATCTGGAAATTAATTATCTGTCACTCTGCATACATTTCCCCATAGAGACGATAGATAAATCCAGGTTCATGCTCAGACCAGGCTGACAAAGCTCCTGTAGTCATTCATATAGTACTGGAAGCACAGTGCCACATTATTTCTTTCTATAATTTTTTATTGAAATATAATTCATCATTTTAAAGTATATAATTCAGTCATTTTTGGCATACTTATAGTTATCCAAATATGGGTATTACCACTCTCTAACTTTAGAAGATTTTGTTATCCTGACAAGAAATCCCATACCAATTAGCAGTCAGTCCTGCCTCCTCCCCCCAGAGCCCACGGCGACCAATAACCTACTTTCTGAATCTAGACGTTTCCTAGATGGAATCACACACCGTGCAGCCTTCTGTGTCCGGCTTCTTTCACTCAGCACAGTGTTTTCAAAGCTCACCCCTGGTGTAAGTGTGTGTCAGTACTTCATTTATTTTTCAAAAGCGTTTTAAAAGTTCATACTTTTTTACCTCAAATGGAATTCCATTCTAAGAAGTTATATCATAGAAATAATCAGAAAGGAACAAAAGGACTGTAAGTGTGCATCACAATATTACATATAAAAGGAAAACAATGGGAATATTTAATAAAGACTTTTTAAATAAACTTACACATTTATATAAATTATGCAACATTAATAAATAAGATTTTGAGGTTTGTTGTAATAGGAATAGCTCATTGTTAAGAAAGTTAAAGACTATTTTGTTAAAAATATTTGATCATCCCTAATTCAAAAATCCAAACTCTGCAATATTCCAAACTCTAAAATTTTCTGAATGCTGACATGATGCTCAAATAGTCACTGGAACATTCCAGATTTTATGTTTTCAGATTACAGATGCGCAACCAGTTAAGTATAATACAAATACTTCAAAATCCAAAAAGATCTTATATCCAAAACATGTCTGGTCCCAAGCATTTTGAATAAGGGATACTTAACCTACATATTACTGGGTATCTTTGGGTAACAGAAACATGAATGGTTTTTAATTCCTCATTTATATACTTTTAAATTTTCTTCAATGACATGAATAATTACAACAATTAATTTACCTATAGTACATTTTGGGGGGAGAAAAAACAACTTTTGGAATGTGAAAAGAAAGGCACTCAAAGTTAAACTGAGACTCCCTTGTGTTTTCATAATACACTTAGTATATATTATGATAAAAAAAAAAGAAACTAAGAATAAGCCACATCAGTAAATTAAAAGCAAAATGTTATGAAAAACAAGGCTGGGGCTCGGCGCCTGTGGCTCAGCGGGCTAAGGCGCCAGCCACATACACCTGAACTGGCGGGTTCGAATCCAGCCCGGGCCGCCAAACAACAATGACGGCTGCAACCAAAAAATGGCCGGGCGTTGTGGCGGGCGCCTGTAGTCCCAGCTACTTAGGAGGCGGAGACAGGAGACTCACTTGAGCCCAGGAATTGGGGGTCTCTTTGAGCTGTGATGCCACGGCACTCTATCCAGGGCGACAGCTTGAGGCTCTGTCTCAAAAAAAAAAAAAAAAGAAAAACAAGGCTGGAAAAGGCAACAAGTGCATCAAACAATGCAGAAATTTATTTAGAATACAGAAAAGTAGAAGTAGTTGATAATCCAAGAACTGGGCTGAATGAGGATTACATGACTGCAATCCCAGCACTCTAGGAGGCCAAAGTGGGAGCATCCCTTGAGCTCAAGAGTTTGAGACCAGCCTGAGCAAGAGCAAGACCCCATCTCTATGAAAACAGAAAAATTAGCCAGGTGTTGTAGTGGGCACCTATAGTCCCAGCTACTCAGGAGGCTGAGGCAGGAGGATCACTTAAACCCAGGAGTTTGAGGTTGCCATGAGCTAGGCTTATGCCTCGGTACTCTGCCTGGGCAACTGAGTAAGTCTCTGTCTCAAAAAAATAAAAAATAACAATAACAATAATAATAACAATCCAAGAACTGGTTCTTTTTAAAAACAAGAAAACATTAGAGGCAGAATGAAGCAGAAGAGTCACTTGAGCCGAGGCGTTGCGAGGTTGCAGTGGGCTGTTGTGATACACCACACTCTAGCCCAGACAACAAAAAAATCCCAAAATGCTAGAGAGTGTAAGAAATCTGACAAAAAACGAGCTAAACAAAATAAAATGAGAAATGAAAAGGGACTGTAACCAGAAACGTGGTTAAAGTACACAATAGTATATGCTACATCTGAAGGTAGGGAATGCGAAAGGAAATTATAGAAATGGACTCAGAATCTGAAGTTTAAATGATCAAAAAGCAAGAAATAAACCTTCCAGGAAAGTTATTAACCAGAGCCTTATCTCCCTGAAAAGTCTTCCTAACAAATAATTTTTAAAGTTCTCTCAAACTCCAGAGACAACCAACCCCAAAGCCATATAAAAGGCTGCAGAATATGTCAATTCACAGAAAGGTAATAAATGAATTATATGAAGCTAGCTTAACTCTGAAGTCAAAATACAGCAAAGATGTGGGACAACAAAGGTACAACTATTATGTATCCATAAAAATTAAAAATAGAAAAAAAATTCTTTTTTTAAAACCCACAACAAAGGCTACTTTCTACCCCTAAGAAAGCATACACATTAATGGGAATATTCTACATACAAAATAAGGCAGCAAAATTCAATTAACAAGAATGATTTACTATTAGGAAATGTTCAAATAAGTAAAACTAAATTGAACATCTAAATTAATGTTCAAAGCACTCCAGTGAAATTCAACACCCATTCCCATTAAAAACTCTAAAAACCACAAATCAAAGAATAATCCGTTTACATGGTAAAAGTATCTGTCTTTAGAGAGTAAGAAACAAGATTAATGGAGGAAAAAGTACAAACACTCCAAGTAAAAAGGAGGAATAAACAAACAGCAGTTACATCATACAGAATAACAGGAATTTAAATAAAGGAAGGAAAACCCCATTCATATCAGCAACATCAACAGTAAGTCTATAAATGAATAAAATAAAATAAAACCAAATTACCTGAAACTAACTCTGGCCCAAAATGTCACATCCTAAATAAGAGGAAAATCACTCATCTGGACTGAGTTATACAAGAATAATTTCTAAAATTAGGGGGCATACTTCCTAGACGAAATAGCCTAAGACATTAAGAAAAATATTTTTAAAGATTCTAGTGTTACTGAAGTCATCTCATAAAGCCAAAATTGCAAAATCATACAAGAAAATGCTATAATGCTGTTAAACAATATGGTAAACATTTAGATTAGCTGACATGTTAGAGTGCCCACCATGAACTGTCCAGTGGAAAAAAGCCAGTGTAACCCACAGGTTGATCTCCCCGATGTACACAGGTAGAGACACAGCTACTACAGAAACGAAGATAAACACTAAGGGCGGGAAGCTGGCCCTCTGAGTAGTAAAATCACATAGTTATATGTATTTAAAACTTGCAGAAAGTCCTAAGTAACTTTTATAAATTTAGGGGGGAAGAGTTTAAATATAAAATTTTAAAAAAAGAAATGAACAAAATATTAATAGTCTATATTTTCAGGTGGCTGAATTACAGGGGTTTTTTTTTTTTAACTTCTTTAACATATTTTCTGCATTTTGCAGATCTTCTAAAATAATCACAAAAAAAAAGCAAAACATAGGCTCAAAGGAGTAGAGCGCCCACCCCATATGCCAGAGGTGGCGGGTTCAAAGCCAGCCCCGGCCAAAAACTACAAAAAAACAAAAAATACAGAACTGTTAATCATAACATATGTTAAAAAATTCATCTGGCCCATCTTCTTCTGTGCTTACATGTGCCCAATTCTCAGTTATTCTCCAAACACAGTATTCTTTTCTGTATCAAATATAAAATTTACCAAGAATCATTCCAGTAAGAAAGAAAATGATGAAAAAGTTTGAACTGTTAGCACGTATTTGTTCAAATCAAAAAAGAAAGCCAACCATTGTGAAGAATCAAGGAAGGTGTGACTTAGGAATCTTACCGTAAAACTATTGTTGACATTTTTGGTGCTGGATTCAGCCACGCTGGCATCTGTCAGATCCACCTCATCAAATATGATTGACTAGAGAAAGACAAACATAAGGACTAAGGCACGCCAGGACAGGCACATCCCTGAGCACTGGCCAGTACCACCCGCAACTTCCCCAGGCCTCACCAAGCACCCACAGATACCCAAGCACCTTGAAACTGGAGCATCTAATCAATAAGCCAAAACAAACTAATCCACCCACCTGCTTCTTTCTAACCTAGAGCGTCAGGCTCATAGGTACAGTGCCAGGATTTTTTTTTAAGCTAAGGGGTTCATTAGTAATTGCATCAGTGGGGTAGAGGGGAATAATCTACTGTTAGTATTTCTGTATTTATTTTTTTGTAACTTCAAAACACTACTAGTAATACCAGCATTTACTTTTTTGTTGCTGTCGTTGTTTAGACAGAGTCACTATGTCACCCTCAACAGAGTGTTGTGGGGGTGGCACCTGTGGCTCAGTGAGTAGGACACCAGCCCCATATACCGAGGGTGGTGGGTTCAAACCCAGCCCCGGCCAAACTGCAACAAAAAAATAGCCGGGCGTTGTGCCAGGCGCCTGTAGTCCCAGCCTCTCAGGAGATTGAGGCAAGATAATCACCTAAGCCCAAGAGCTGGAGGTTGCTGTGCGCTATGACACCACGGCACTCTACCAAGGGTGACAAAGTGAGACTCTGTCTCTAAAAACAACAAAACATAAAATAGAGTGTCATGGCATCACAGCTCACAGCAACCTCAAACTCTTGGGCTTAAGTGATTCTCTCGCCTTAGCCTCCCAAATAGCTGGGACTACAGGCACCCACCATAAAGTCCAGCTACTTTTTTGCTGCAGTTGTCATTGCTGTTTAGCAGTCCCAGGCTGGGTTCAAACCCGCCAGCCTCGGTGTACGTGGCTGACGCCATAACCACTGTGCTACGGGCACCAAGCCCAGCATTCACTTTTATTTATTTATTTATTTATTTATTTATTTATTTATTTATTTATTTATTTATTTATTTATTTTTTGAGACAGAGCCTCAAGCTGTCACCCTGGATAGAGTGCCATCACAGCAACCTCCAATTCCTGGGCTCAAGCGAGTCTCTTGCCTCCGCCTCCCAAGTAGCTGGGACTGCAGGCGCCCACCACAACGCCCGGCTATTTTGGGGTTGCAGCCATCATTGTTGTTTGGCGTGCCCGGAGCATTCACTTTTAGATGTGAGATACATCCTCACGTAGTGGTCCACCTGAGAGTCTGGACTGAGGATTCTCTGTCCTTCTGGCTTTAGTTCCTCCAGCTAGCACACTTAGAGGGAAAGCTCCCTGCTAAAATTAACTATTATAGGGGGAAAGAGACAAGCCCAAATAGAAGATATCTGGCTGTGAAAAAATACAAGGGAGCAGAGAAAAAGGAATCTAGTCCTGAAGAGACAGGCCCCACAGCACAGCTGGGAACAACGCCTGGGACCTGCCACAACTGCCCTTTCTAATCCCCCCCAAAATTCCTGTTTGCCTCACCATACATAACAGGACCAATTGCTAGAAAGCCTAGGGATAAAGAATTTCACATTTCTGCTCACACATTTCAAAACACTTTTAGTCCATAATAAAGAGATTCATAAGCCTGTGATCCTTGATCCTCCATCTTTCTAAAACAGTGGTTCTCAACCTTCCTAATGCCGCGGCCCTTTAATACAGCGACCCACAGGTTGAGAATCGCTGTTTTAAAAGAAAGCTTGTGGTTATGTCTGTGACCCTTTTTTCCTTAAAAAAAAAAGGTAAATGAATAAAACATTAATTTTTATAAGAAATAAAATACGTTTTGAGACAAATAAAACCTGACAGTCTAGAATGCTACAAATCTAGCTGGAAATCACAGACCTGAGAAGAGAAGCTCTTCTCAAGCACCCCCTGGGGCTCCTGGGGCACTCCGGTGTGCTTGCCCCAACCTTACCTTCGCAGTTTTGGCATAGTACAGCGTCCGCCCTCGAAGCTTAAAGTATCTCCTTTTTGATCGTTGGAATGAATTGTTCTGTTTGGTCAGCATCCCCTCTTTGATGATGGTCTGAAAGTACAGAAACATACTCATGAACTTGCATTTGCAAGGTACCTGTCCACTCCTCCAGCAGAAACGCACCCTGCTGCCGCCAATGCACACTCAGGTCTCAACAGAGAATCACTTCTCACACTCTGGCCAGACCTTGACCTACGGGCAGGCTGAGCACACTGCCAGGGGGAGGGATGCACCAGTTCTCTCCAGAGGGTGGGCGTCTGTGTGGGGCAGGTGGGTCAGAGGCCCAAGGCGTGCTCTGCACATGCCCAGCACATGAGCAGAAGGGGACACTGAGGCTGGCAGGCCCACAGCAGTAAACAGCAGCTGGGAAGATAGCTGGGACGCCAGTGCATTCTCCAACTTTTGCATTTGCTATTTTTCAGCTATTCTTGGCCCAGTCTCTGTGTTCTCTGGCTTCCTGCCATTTCTCAGGATTCTACTGCCAAAACTGTCCACGTCAGTTGCTCTTGGTTTCTGGGGTTCAGCGCAGTTCCAAGCCTGTGCCCTCTGCAGCCCCCTCCACCTCTCACAGGCCTGGCACATGCATCCTCTCACCCCCACGATCTGATGGGTCCAACCCACAACAGGAGAAGTGCTCCTCAGAGAATTCAGAAGTGGACATAGTGTCTTGGCACCATCTAAGTTAAGAGTGGAGGAGGCCCAGCTGTCCCCTCCCCTTGTGCCCTATGGGCCAGACTCCTAATGGGATGGCGAGCCCCTCACCATTCAGAAATCAAATGCTCAAGGAACATTTTTTTTTCATCTTGTCACCCTCAGTAGAGTGCTGTGGTGTCACAGCTCATAGCAACCTCCAGCTCTTAGGCTTAGGCGCTTCTCTTGCCTCAGCCTCCCGAGTAGCATGCTCAAGGAACTCTTTGGGCGTGATATACTCTGAACCACTCTGAGCCACTAACATGGGTAAAACAAACCGATAATGTACGTGAAAACAAGACTGGGCATCTGCACACTTTCTTACACCCTATCTAACAGAAAAGGCAAAGGCCATTCCACAGGGAATCTCAGCATGGAAATGGAGGGAGAACTTACTTGTACAACATTCTATTCAAGGATAAGCATGTTGGTTCACAGAAACCTTAGTGTAATTACCTAATCGCATATAGCTTTACACATTTAGTACTGTTTTAAAATAGTACAAACACGAAGTACTTAGGCATCTGTGGCCACTTAAAACTACCTAAGATAAAACTAGCCAAAAACAAAACACAGAAACCTCATGTCCCTCAAATCTATCAGAATGCAAGAGCAGAACACCACTATCAGGACACTATCAGGAACCCCCATCAGCCACTTCATGATAGAGGACGGAGTGAAATAGAGACAAAGGCTGCAGAAAGCCCCCAGCCCCACACCATCAGCAAACACATGGACAAGACGGGCCCAGGCAGGTAGCACGGTGTAGGCCAGCACACCGCACCCAGGGGGCTCCTCTCCTTACCCCTCCACAGGACGCCCTCACTGTGCCCCTTCCGGGCAGGGTAGGCTGGCTGCACATGCCACAACCACATGCCCATCAGGATGGACTCTGCTTTTGGCACTGACCTAGTAGTACAAACACCAGCATTTCCCAACTCCAGAGGATCAACACAGGGGAAAATTGCTAATTGAATTCTACTTATTCATTCTGTGGCCTAAACCTTCACCTCGAACTTTGAAAGAGGGCACCTCTCTCTCTCTCTCTCACTCCCCAGTAATTAAAGAATGGCAGGAAGAAAGAAGAGAAAGGCACAGTATCCAGTGACCAAATTTTCTGGTGAGGCCTGTTTGTCAGAAGCAGCCTTTTCCTCCCATCCACACCCACCCCCAGAGGCGGCAGCATCTTCACCCACTGTAGGGATCTGACTTCAGGTGACAGTTGCCAGGTCGTGGGAACAGAACAAGGACGATCCAGGCAGAGAGGAAGCCCCCAAGGATAATCCTGGCAGCTGGGACATAAACCAATCTGCAACGTGGAACAGCCTGGTAATAGGTTTGTTTGTGAATATCAAGTCCAAGTAGATGATGCTCATTTCAAATACATCTAAACACACAATGCCGTCCACAAAAGCCTAAGACAAACACCATGAGACCCTTTCTATGTGGACCTCTAAGGACTCTCAGAACACACCTCTCCTCATCCCCATTTATCTTTCTTACCTCCACAGGGGAAGTCATCGCTCTGTCTCTTTCTCAATTGTAAAAAAAAAAAAAAACCAACAAGCCAAAACCCAAGAAAAGTTATAAGTTATCTTTAAAGGGCAGATGCTAGAGTATTTTTTTCCTGCATCTCTTACTACCCATCTCATACATAAAAGAAAAAGCAAAATTAAAACACAGCCTACTACATCTCTCTCACACACACACACACTCACTTCTCACTCACAGAAGGCGGATGAGAGACTGATCTTGGGCTGCCCAAGGAGAGCTGCTGCTCTATTTATAGAACCCAAATGCTCAGAAAAAGACTCTGGTGGGTTTCAGCGGAAAAGGCTGGGGAAAAGATAAAGACCATTATTTCTTTGAAGCTTTCTCAGAAACTGCATTTCTTCTCCTGATTCGCTGCTCAGGGATACTACAGATACGCTGCAGAATATTTTTAAACACTGTGTCAAAAGCAATGAACTAAAAGTGGTCAAGAAAATAAGACTCCTAAATAATCTGCTGTGTTTTTGCATTTGGCAGCCTGTGAAAGGCACCCACAGGAAACGCTGCTCGGCTGGCAAGGCCCCTCCTTACCCACAGAGCAGAACCAGGACGGAGATCCAGACACAGCACGGCTCAGCATGGGCAGGCAGGGCTCCCAGGCACGCTGCAGGTTCTGAGCATGGACACAGGGCCAGTCATACATGCCTTCTAGGCAACCCTCATCAAAATCAAAGACAAATCTTTAACACACGTGGGCACTAAGAAAATGCGCAGCAGCCAAAGAGCAGCAAGTGGAAACACTAACGCTCACCTGCCAACAAACACAGGTAATAAACAAATCCCAGTGCCGGACTCAGGGAGCAAGCCCAGCAAAAAGCAGCAAGCCTGAGCCTAACTGTGGCCCTAAGTGCCATGGCCACCCAATAACAGGCCTGACACGAGCCCGGCCCACAGGCCCAAGACTGCTACTCCCACTTGCTATGGGGAAGCACAAGTCCACAGTGATCTCTGCTTAAGAGTAAGACAGCCTGGCCAGGTGCGGTGGCTCACACCTGTAATCCTGGCACTCTGGGAGGCTGAGGTGGGTGGATTGCCTGAGCTGATGGGTTCAAGACCAGCCTGAGCAAGAGCAAGACCCCATCTCTAAAAATAGCCGGATATTGTGGCAGGCGCCTATAGTCCCAGCTACTCAGGAGGCTGAAGCAAGAGAATCGCTAGAGCCCAGGAGTTTGAGGCTGCTGTGAGCTGTGACACCATGGGACTCTACCAAGGGAAACAAAAGGAGACTCTGTCTCAAAAAGAATAAGACAGCTCTAGGGCAGCGCCTGTGGCTCAAAGGAGTAGGACGCTGGCCCCATATGCCAGAGGTGGCGGGTTCAAATCCAGGCCTGGCCAAAAACTGCCAAAAAAAAAAAAGAATAAGACAGCTCTAGAAATGTCCCCTGAAAAATGCTTCAAACCAGGGGGCAGAGAAAGTCCAGAACAAGTGCCCTTGAGCCCGGGCATACATCCACCCATCCACCAAGCATTCTCAGCCTGCAAGGGACCAGTCACAGGGTGAGGCTGCCCACTCTTCCCTTCCTCAAACGCGCAGCCACATCGCTAGGTGCCAGGCACCATGCTGGGCTCTGACAGCAATAAAGACAGGAGCTCAAATAAGAGGAGGGTGGACAGGCACCCAAGGGCGGGCTCGGGGGCACAGTGCACAGGGGACTGAGCAACGCCCTGAGAGGGAGACTAGACTGCCCAGGGCAGGTCTTCAGAAGACAGAGCGGGTGCCACTCAGGCCAGAAACACACCTCTGTTGGGGTAGGAAAAGGAGAGTGGATGCCCCAGTCACTGTCTGGACTTCATCCTATAGGTTATGGGGGACCCAAATGAGGGAGTGATGGCTTAGAAACACACTTTAGAAAGAAAGGGAGAGGGGTGAAACTTTACAGGCAGGCAAAACACTCCAGAAACTTACTTGTGTTAAGTTGTCTTGTAAGGCAAGAGTATGAGGGGAGAGATTTGGACACAGGTTTGAGAGATCTTTGGGACAAAGATGGGGCAATTGATGGGGGGTGGTCAAAGACGAGGAGGCAGGACAGAAACTCTGGGGTGGGGGAATGCAGAACCTGCAGGCCTCGGACAACAGAGCATTTGGTGTGAGCTGATAGCCCAGCCCTGTGGGTCTGTGATGTGAGAGAAGGTCTATGCAGAAGCCTCGCTGAGGTCCCCTCGAGAAGGCAGGAGGTGCAAGGATGCCCAGGGAAGCGGGGACCCAGGGACACCCATCTCAGGGACAGAAAGGAGGAGAGGAGGCCAGGAAGAAGAATGTGAAGAGTGGTAGAAACCCAGGGGAAGTGAGAGGGTTTTGAGAAGCCCACGGCAGTGATGTGGAACACAGCAACAAGGTCACAAATGAGGCATGGGAAGAGGCCAGAGAAGGCGGCCACAGGAGGTCCCTGAGGGCCCTCCCAAGAGAAGAGGCCAAAGTCAGACCAAACCACCGGAGTATCACATGGATAGGACGAAGCAACACTGATAGAGGGTTTATCTAAAAAGTTATCTAACTTTTACTTAGATAACTACTTAGTTAAATTTAGTTAACTTTACCTAAAAAGTGTCTTAACTTTTTATAAACATGGAATCATACGGTACATACCAGACTTTAACTTGCTATTTTTTGCCATAATATATTCTCAACATACATCCACTGTGAACACATGCTGTCAACTACAGAGTATTTCACCGCACCGATGTGCCTTGTCTGCGTCACTCAACTGCTTCCCACTGCTGGGACAGTAGAATGGTTCCACCTTCTCAATACTGTCAACAAGGTCTCAGAGAATGTTCTGCAACTAAACATGTACATTTGTCCTCAACTATTCCTCAGAGCTAGAAGTGAAATGTGGAGATCAAAGATCGCTCCAAGCAGACCTGGGAGATTTGGAAGCTCAACCTGTTGACAGAGGTGGCACTGGGGGACCAGACCAGGACAGGAGAAGGAGCCAAGACAACCGGGGAACTAAGAGGAGAAACAACTGGCTCCCTCCCTACACCACCCACACAAGCTCTACTGGGATTCCAGATGTGATACAAGAGGCAAAACTTTAAAACTTTCAGAAAACAATATAGGAGAATCTCTTTATGGCTTTGGAATTGGAAAAAGTTTCTTAAATATGATTAGAAAAAACTACTAAACATGAAATATGACTGCTAAACTCAACTATATTACAACTGAGAACTTCTGCTCATCACAGATACTTTAAATAGGAAAAAAAAAGGCTAAGAGAAATATGTGCACTACCACCGACAGCCAGAGTAACCAGAATATACGAGGGCTCCTGTGAACAATAAAAAAGGGAGAAAAGCCACCAGAGAGGAAGTCAGCAGAAGGCATGGACTGCCATTCACCAGGAGAGTAAGTCAAATGGCACCTATACTCAAAAGGATGCATACCCCCGGGGACGCTGCAGGGGAGAGCCCCCGAGTGACGGCCTGGTGCTCTGCTGGGTGCACGTGAGCAAACGTGCACAGTTCATGACTGTGCTTCACAACTTACACCAATACTGCATGCATTATTTTATTCGAGAAATGGACAAGTAAAGTTAATCAATAAAATATAGAAGTAGACTCTCAGGCTATTAGTGTCCTGTACATCTGTGTGTAAGAATTTCCACATTTACCTGGTAAAAGAAACAAATAAAAAACCACCACCAAGTAGCCAACTAACAAAAAGAATCAAGGAAGCACCTATAGTCCCAGCTACTCAGGAGGCTGAAGCAAGAGAATCGCCTAAGCCCAGGAGTTGGAGGTTGCTGTGAGCTGTGACGCCACAGCACTCTACCGAGGGCGATAAAGCGAGACTCTGTCTCTTAAAAAAAAAAAAAGAAAGAAAGAAAGAAAGAAAGAAAAAAGGAGTGGAAATGAGCCAAATGCTCACCTCAGCCAGCTATCATGTCCTTAAACCTTTTCAGTCCCCCAACAAAAAAATTTACCTAAAGCTATATTAGACAATACCATCTAAATTCCCAAAGTCAAAAAAAGTGAGATTATCATCATAAGAAATTAATACACAAAAGAACTATTAAAATGTTTCAGTGGGAAAAAACTAGTAAAAGTTATTACTATCAACTGATTACTAAAGTTTGGTAAGCATTTCAATATGTATTTGCTTTTTGAATAGAACACTTGTCATCTCTGAGACAAATACTAATACTTCAAAAAACAAAACTGGTCAACAGAGAGACTGAGAAACATTTCCAAGGTTAAATAGCTAATAACAGATCACAAAAGGAATCTCTGCCCTCCTTACTCCTGTCTGGAAGCATCTTCTCCACAGTTTATGAATATCATAATTCATAAACAGGAAACAAACAGAAAATTTATTCACAAAACGTTAAGGCATGTATACAATATATTCAAAGTCATACAGGTTATTAAATGCTTACCTAATATACACCTTATCTACTAACCACATATGAGCCATTTTTACCTTTTAATCCTCATGCCAAGTTTGGAAAAAAGTTGTAATGTTCCAATTTTACAGATTAGAAACCTGAGGGCCACAAGAATCAAAAAATTCACTCAAGGGCACACAGCCAATAAATGATACACCTAGGATTCAAACTTCGGACCTAGAGAGCCAGGCCAATAATACTTGCTGGCAAGATGAAACTTCAGCATAAAAGTCCGCTGATAACCAATTTAAATCAATTAGGCAGGGGTAAATTCCTTCATTTACTCAAAACACAAATCCATCCTGACTCAGAACTGCCTCCAATTTACCGCGCCCCCACCTGCCCCCTGATCGTATCACTCCTGCCCAAATGCGCAAGTGTGCCCACCTAGGGCCACGAAGCAGTGCTTTCTCCATAGCTCACCAAGGACCAGCAGGAGGGCAGGCAAGGGGGCCCTGTCAGTGCTGCAGAGCCAGGGCCCATGTCCGATGCTGGCACGTTGATGGAACAGAACCCAACAGAGGTTTTCTAAAGACCCCCCCAAACACCAACTCATGGGGAAAGAACAACTGAGAATGCCCAATTTCCCCTTTACACCAACCCTGGTTTTCCTCCTCCAATGCACTACCTCCAAGATTAAAAGTGACCATGTCCCAAACTTCATGTCATTAAAGGTTTCACTGACAGGAGGGGAGAGGCCTCATTCTTGCCCCCACTAAAGTGTGGAAGGACCAAATCAGAAAGGCCACAGAGTGACCCCAAAGTGAAATGCCCAAATCCCCAACAAAGCTGCCCCTGGATCTGCCCTCTGTCTGAAGTCCACACACACTTTCCCTCAAAGCAGGGGCACCTCTCACCACAGTGTGGCAGACACTGTCAACACCCCCCACACTGACTCTCTCCCCTTGTTGCTAAGAGGACCTCAATTCTGAATGGGAGGGGGGTGGTGCCCAGGCGGCCTTTCATTACAGTGCTAATCCCCACTTTCTCTGTCCTGGTCAAAGAGATCAAAGGAAAGTCTTATTGGAGGCAGGGAAGAGGGTGAGTTGCTTTTCTGCTATTTGGGAACACATGTGGCCTCTACTCTCCCTTTTCTCCTTTTTGCTTTGAACACAGATGCAAGATCTAGTGCTGCAGCAGCTAGATTGTGGCCATGAGGTAGCAACTGCTGTCCCAGTAACATCAATAAGCAACCAAGCGTATTCCTATAGGTAATGACAGGGTGGCTGCTCTGTCAGGCATCTACCCTAATAGTACTGAATGCTACTGTCCCTGGGGTCCCAGTCTCCACACTGGAAATGCACCTGTCTTCAATGACCCCTTATTCAAACTCCTCCTATCTTAATACCATCAAAGCTGAAAGAAGCATCAGAGGTGCTCCCTATTGCTCCACTTCCCATTGCTAATTGGCTGCCCACTATCACTGATCTGATCTGTTAAACACCTCCAGAGACTGCCCCTCTTCTTCACCCCTCTGTGATTACCTTAGTTCACATCCTGCCTCAGGCTTACTTTGTCCTGTCTCTGTGCCTCACTGTCTCTCTAAGTGATACCCAGACCACCCACATCAGAACCCCTGGAATGCTTGTTAAAAATGCTAATTACTGGCTTGGCACCTATGGCTCAACGGGCTAAGGCGCCAGCCACGTACACCTGAGCTGGCGGGTTCAAATCCAGCCCCAGCCCACCAAACAACAATGAGGGCTGCAACCAAAAATGGCTGGGAGTTGTGGCAGGCGCCTGTAGTCCCAGCTACTTGGGAGGCGGAGGCAGGAGACTCGCTTGAGCCCAGGAATTGGAGGTTGCTGTGAGCTGTGATGCCACAGCACTCCATCCAGGGTGACAGCTTGAGGCTCTGTCTCAAAAAAAAAAAAAAGAAGTGAATCAAGGAAAAAAATTACGTATGTTTTTTATCTACAAAATATTTATTGATATAACTATTATACTATACTGATTTCTATAAACGTGTCCATAAATCACATATGGACACAAACATATCACAAACATATACCTGTTTGTATAAATGTGTCTATGTTAGTATGCTTATGTTTGTTCATGTTTAGCATATTTAATACAAGATCTAGGGTTGAGCACATTAAGGGATCCAGTTCTTCACCCTTCTTTGTGTGCACACTTCACCATGGACTATCAAGGGGCACAAATAACCAAAGTTTGCAAAGCATTCGTGCACTTACATTGATTCTTGCACCGTGACATTGTGGTGAAACCAATACGCCTCAGCTAAACTCTTGGCCCAGGAGAAGGATGAGAGACATGTGGGCCTCAGCTGTGCCTAATCCATAACTGAAGACCCTCAGGTAATCAAACTTCACGAGGTGGCCCAGCTCAGACTGGGACAAAAGACCCTATGAGCTGAGCCCACTCCATAGCAACTGACCCCACCCAACTCACCGAAGAAAGAGAAAATTATGAACACGATTAACTGGTAAAAGCCTAAGAGGGTTTATGATCCAGAAAGCTGGGGATACGCTTTTTTGGTTCACACTCCTACTCTTGTTTTCCCCTCTCAATTCAGATACCAGCAACTGATCCTGATACCCCAAGTAAAACTTCTTCACCTCAGCATAGCTCATCACTTAAGCTGCTACGTGGCAGTTGCTCTGAACTCTGAGATTGGATGAATAGAGAGAAATCAAAGTCTTCCTACTGGTGGACAGAGAAACGTCAAGCAACTTTCTGTCATCACAACAGAAAGTGCTTGGCCTTTTGCTGCTAGTCAACAGCCACATCTCAAAGCCACTACTTTTGTCTGCTATGGAGCAAAATCATTATCATTGATCCTAGGAAACAATAGAGAACTTTGCCCGCAGAGGCAAACTCATTTGTCTCTCTCCCTAGACTCATGCTTCATTTTCAAGTTCATGTGACTTACTCACTCAACACTGAACATGTGCTCAACTTGAAGAAGAGGGAGATGCTCAGTGAGACATTATTAGTTTCCTTTATACATGGCTTTTTCCATGCCCCTGATCCAAGATGGTCTCTACAAGGAAGGAGTGAACAGCTTGTGTTATTTGTCAGGGTCTCTAAGATCTAATAGAAGTGAGGTCTTATCTTTCACAGAAATTACAAAATGCCAGTTATTTAATTTAATTTTTACAATTATATGCTTTATTAGACCTCTGTGTCTACATTCTCAACATTGTATCTGTAATGTCTGCCATATTGTCAAGCACATGCCCAGTAGATAGTTATGTGCATCTGAAGACAAAGCAAGATCTTCATAAAAGAACATGTCCTACAGATTTAACATCAGATATTGATGAAATGATCCTGAAAATTCCGGTAATGACTGACAGTTTCCAAAGCCATATACATATCAAAATAAACAGTATAACAGAGATTTTTTAAAATCTAAATCATGGACTTTGGAACTAGACAAATCTAGGCTTGAATCCTATTTTCTAACTGTATACTTGGAAAATTAGTTAAGCTCTACTTCCCCATCTGCAAAATGGAAATAATAAAGACTTCAAATGATTGTTGCAAAATTTAAACAATTTATGTAAAATACTTAGCATATTCTCTGGGCACAGAATAGTAATAAGTGGTAATAAGTTGATTGGCTTTAAAATCTTCTGCGTTATTTTGAGAGGAAAAAAGAGGGTGTCAGTTCAGAAACATTACTCCATTAGGCTTTAGAAACCTTTGATGAATTAGTCACTGTGATCATATAGCTATGGGAACAGCATACATGTAGCTGAACCAGAGCTCCCAGCCCCACCTTGTGAAAGGAAAATAAATCAAACAGAGGACTGGGAAAACCTGTCAGATCTGTTGGTGCTGGTGAGCTCTACTCCAAGGGAACCCTTCATAGGCAATGAACCTCTTATAAGTGTCAGGTGCTAGGTGGAGGCTAGAAAACTGAACACAAATTCCTTATTACATTATGTTGGAGTTACAGCCCCTTAACCTGAATATTTCCTTAACTAAATCCAAATCCTCGGTGGTCCTTTGTCAGGCCTCAGTTTATCTCCAAATCCCTAGTATGTACTTAGGATGCAGCAAGTGGCAGGTACTAGCTAACTATTTCTTGATAGAATGAATGAATACTTTTTACAATAGTCCCACAAAAATAATGGTGGCAAATAGTTCTCTTTGTAGATAAATGATAATAGCCTTTGACATTGAACAAAGCACCTGACCCTATATGGTGCTCTGTGTCTCATCTGTGTAACCAAAATGGGACTGAGAAACTCCCCCACATGGAACCACATCAAGTGATATCTGACAGTATCATGGCTCAAACCATCAACTCTTTGGAAGCAACTACTGAAACACTGCATGGGCATGTTTACACACACACACACGTACATGCACGCACATGTGGGTACACACAACCTCACAGGAATGAGCCCTTTAACAAAATATTCACTCTAGGATAAGGAACAGACATTTAATTTTCTAAAGAGGCACAGTCTTGAAAGTATTTTGACCTGATTCCAGGGAGCATAAATTTAGAAAAATTAAAATATTGAAAGCACAATTTTCTAAGGAATAATCCAGAAATGATTACTATATTTAAAAGAATGAACAGAAAGGCCAGGCATGGTGGCTCATGCCTATCATTCTAGCATTCTGGGAGGTCGAGGTGGGTGGATTTCCTTAGCTCTGGAGTTCAAGACTAGCCTAAGCAATACCAAGACCCCATCTCTATTTAAGATAGAAAAATTGAGGCAAGATGATCCCTTGAACCCAAGAACTTGAGGTTGTCGTGAGCTATGATGCCATAGCACTCTACTCAGCATGACAGAGCAAGACTCTGTCTCGAAAAAAAAAGAACATTGAACAGAATGATGGCTTCCGCCACATGAGGTTTGACTGTCTCAGGCCCACCTGTGGGCTCCTTTACGTGGGGTTTAGCCTAAATGTTTAAAAACATACACATTCTCCATCCCCATTCCCATCCCCTGAGATTGCCCTAATTCTGTGTCTGGAAATCCACAACCTGGGTTTCTATATTGTTTCAACCTTCCAGGTGATGCTAGTTCCAGATATGAGAACCACTAGCATGAATCAATTCTAGGACCTTCCCATTACCAGTAGTCAGTGAATCAGGCAGGAGAGAGAGACTGCAGTATCTGTCACCCTCCAGACCTTGACTTGCCTGGTCTGAATACCCAAAAAGATGTACCTTCCTTCTTTAGCCCTCTTCAGCTCTCTGAAAGCTGCAAGCCACATTTGAGAGGCTATCCATCTCACTTAGAATTCAGCTCTTCTATCAAAGAGCTAGGCTCCCATGCACAAACTTCCAAAGATTGTCTCAGGGTCCATGTCTAGATGGGTCCATCTAAATCTGATGAGTCTAGATGCCCATCATTCTCCAACCACTGAGTTTCTCTAATCCCCAGAAGCTAAGCCACTCACTCAGAAGCATCAGCTTAAAAGTAGAGTAGAGGATCCTGCTTTACTGATCTCCAGGTTCTTTCCAAGCCCCATTTTATCTAGACCCTATGATCTAAACCTTTTCCATTGCAGATATTTCAGGACCAGAGAACAAAATTGCAGCTTTGTCATATGGAAGTGAGAGAGGCCTTGGGTAAGCACAACTGTGGTTCAAACCAATCATCCTGTAAGCTTCCTTAACATCATGTACAAATATGATTAAATACTTATTTGTGCAACTTGTCTTTGATAGCACCTAACACCATTGTAATTTGATAAAAAAGGTGTGTTATTACATAATAAGTCTCCCTAAGACAGTGGTTCTCAACTTTCCTAATGCTGCGGCCCTTTAATACAATTCCTGTGGGTTGCAACCCACCGGTTGAGAACTGCTACCCTAAGAGATTATAGTATTATGAGGACAAGGACTTTCAAGAATGTTCTCACTCCCATCATCAGCACCTGTGTAGAGCCTGGTACCCCAGAAATACAGAGGAATGGTCTTGAATGTTGTTGCACAAAGATGTGGCTTTCCTGCCCTTTGGGAAAATGCTTTTCCAGAATTAGTCAGGTAGTGAATATTTAGTGCCTGTGAATCCTTGGCCTGGATTCTAGAGACTGACTAAGCAATCATGAGATGCTAGAGGGCAAGACAAAAGGAGATCAGGAAGCTGCAGATAACTCTGGCTTCCCCTGTTCAGAAAGAACATAAGTCCACAGTCTACAGAGGTCTGTACTAGTTCAGGGAGAAGGATAATGAGCAGATGAAAGACCTTCCTTTGCTCCTCTGATAACACCTTGCAGGGCAGATATGCTTTGTGACTGAATAAATATTCTGCTTCTGGTTAAACACCTAAACAAGGTCTGCATTCTGAAGGATAGTTACTGGGACTTGAGAAATGAGAGAAGGGAAGGAGAGGGAGACAAGATAAAACAAAGGAAAATTTTTAAAAGAGAGAAAAAGTGAGTCCAAGAGTCAAGGTCTATTTTTATCCCTGACTTACTCACAAAGTATTTTCTCTCCTGATAAGCTAAAGCATCTCTCCTAAATCCTCACATAATATTTGAGTTATACACGTATAGTGGGGATGAGATATTTTTAGTATGTTTTACAGAGTCAGGGAAGCTAAAGAGAATTTGTAAGGATCTAGCATAACTTAGCATCAGAGGTTTTAGAGCTGTCATGGATTCTCTAGAAATCTTTTGGTTCAAGCATCTGCCTTTGGACAGGTAATGTTTAATTTTTCCAGCATTATAGATAACATGAGTTACTGCTAAGCCTGTTAGAAGGATGAGAATGATGAGAAGGAGATTAAAAGCATATCATTTGATTCCATAAACACAGTGCTTTCCAAAAATCTGTTCATGACCTAACAGCTAAGACCTTATTCAAGTCACCTAGTGATTCCCAGGCTCATCAGAATTTATGTCAAGACTCTGATGAATAATTTCCATGTGCCAGGGTCTGTTCAAACTCCTTTAATCCTTACCACAATCTTGGAAGACAAATACTATCTTTACCTCCATTATATAAAAGAAAACACTAAAGCACGGGGAACACGAGTAACTTGCCTAAGATTACACAGCTAAGTGGCTGGGCCAGGATTATGAAAGCAAATATTCCACCCCACTAAGCCTGGCCTCTTAATTTCTGCTCTTCAATGCTTTATATTCTATAAATCCATTTCCTTTAGGGAACAAACCATCTTTCAGACATGCCTTTTTCTTCCCCCTCTCAAAGAAAACCATCTTTAGAAAGTCCTGATAATTTTATTACAAAGTAAACACCCCCAGAGGGAATGTGAAAACTAAGGTTCGTGAAAGATTGCACCAGGTACCGGCTCTCATTCGCCTCTCATGAGTACAGCAGCCAAGAGGGAAAAACACACCCAAATCATTACCCCAGATAAGGTCAGGAAGTAAGAGCAAAGACTCATTCAGTGCCCGTTTCATATTCACTTGTCACTTCCCCATCTATTTGTGAGCTTGTGTTGCAACAGTTCTCTCTCCCCAAATGGTAGCCTTCATTTCCCACACTTCTCTTGGGGGCCAAAAGCCAAAATACATCACTTGTTATGAAGTGACTGGAACATCAAGGCCTGTGTCTACCCCCAGAATAACGGCCCCTATGAACCCTGCCTCCTGCACCTGCCTCATTGCACCTGGAGACACCCCTCCCGGACTAGGTTGGAAGCTCCTTGAAGGAGAACATTTATTCTTTTTACTTTTTGTGTGTGTCCCTGCACAGCCCAGAGCCTTCCCAGAAGGAGATTCTCAGTAAATGTTTAGTGAATGTAAAACCAGCTTCTGGCCAGTGGTTCTCAAACAGGGATGATTTTGTCCTCTCTCAGGGCATAGTCGACAATCTGGAGCTATTTGTGTGATCCCAATGGGAGTAGAGATTCCAGTGGACCTAGTGGTTAGAGGACAATGCCCACAACAAAGAATTATCCAGCCTGAAATGTCACTAATGTTGAGGGGATGCTCTGTTCTAATTCAGTATAGTTTTTTTATCGAGGAGAAAAAAAGGAAAAACTAAGAACTGAAGAGATGGAATTTCTTGCCCTCAGAACAATGGCAGAGTCAGGCTTAGAATCCCATCCCCAGGCTTCCAGCCCAGTGTCCTTCCCTTCACTGAGAAATACTCCAGAAATCGGGACAGCTCTCTGCGATCACTCATTTGCTTTCCTAAACCAAACAGACTCATGCTAAAAAGAGAATCTTAGATTATAGCATGATTTCCTGATGTCTATTTTTACTTAAAAAAAAAAAAGGACTTCATAGCTTGATGTGTATAAATAAGGCAAATGCTGTATGCACACAAACTTTAACTGATTTTTTTCCTTAGTTTTCCATGGCCTGAGGAAGCGTTGCTTCTTATCACTCTTTTTTTTTTATAGATAGGTTAATAACTGATCAAATAAGAGTAAATTAAAGACAGGATGTGGTCTTTAGGTGCATCTCTCTATCTCTCTGTCTCTCTCTCCTTCTCCTTATCTGAAACAAACGTGGCAAGAAGTTAAGTCTATCAACTTTGAGTAGTGTTGCATTATTTTGTGTTTTTTTAACCCTAGACAAGACATCCTCCTGCAATAGTAACCTTCAGCTCCAGCTGTCCTGAAGTGGCTGATGATCCCCCAAAACAACCTATTGTCACAGCTGTTTGCAGGGTCCAGAAGGCTGAGCGAAATATGAGAAGAAGCAAAATCTTTGGGTCTAGACAGCTCTGCCATTTACCTTTGCAAATTCATCAACCACTCTGAGCCTGAATTTTCTTTTCAAAAAATGGAAATTCTTTAAAAAGCAATAATTACAGGGATAGTTAAAAAAAAAAGACGAATTAAATTTCTTCTGAGAAGAATGAGCACAAACTTGATGAGGATAATAGATTTCTGCCTTTTCACTGTCAACAGAGCTCTTACTTTTTTTTTTTTTTTCTCTCTCTCTTTATCCTTCTTAAGAAGACTAAAAATACCAGGGCGAGAGCTAATTTCTCTCTAGTCAACTATGGTTACCCACATTTTTTCAGACACTACAATATGTTAAATAGGTTTGCTCTGGGAGGTTTAGTTCTGTCCCAATGAGTTTTGATTACTTGGTATGTGTTGTCTGTGGCATGGGGCACATGTGGGGGTCATAAGGGACAGACAGGAATGTCCCAGGCCCTCTCCTTAGGAAACCCACTATTTAGTGAGGCGAGAAGACAGGACACACATAATCCTGAAACTGCACAGAGTGGGAGGCAGGGGCGGGGGGTGGGGTCCATGCTCTGCAGGGGGTATTCATTTATTAGCATCAAACAACAGACACTGCTTCTGGCTGGGCACTGGGAAGACTCTTCATGCAAGTGTAGACTTTACAGGTGACCCTTCAGGGAGCAAAAGAATTCAAGCCCAGCTCTCAGGAGGAGCACATTTTAGCAAGAGAGAACAGCCCAGTTATAGAAGGCAGAGCGTAGAAATGTGAAGAGTGCGTTGGTATGTGTTGGGCTGGCTGTGTAATGGGGATAACATGAATGTGCTTTCTTTGTTTGTTTACTCATTCATTCGTTCATTCATGCATGCATTGTGTATTCTTTTATTTATTCCATAGACAAATGGGGGCTACTAAAAGTTGTGGAGCGAGGATGGGGCACGAGATGTGCCTACAGGAAGGTTTTTGTGCAGTACTGAGAAGAGCAGACATGTCGATCAGAACAGGAAAGGGAGGACAATATAAAGATGCATAAAGCTCTCAAACTGCACTCCGGTCATGAACTCCTCTGTTTGAACTGAAAGTGCAGGATCTGACATTTGGATGGGGGTGTTAAAGGACATCTCCTACAACCTTGCACCCAATACAAGACTTAGTGAGGTTACAAATTCTGCCTGAGTGTCTACTGTGATGGGCAGGTCACTGGTGCATAGTCTCCCCCAGGGTGTGAGTGAACAGCTCAGCTCTGCAATCTAGGAGGTAGAGAGGTACAAGGGAAAGGCCCCAGATTTTTGTCTGCTGCCACCTGGACTCAAATCCAGCCTATTCCTCTGGGAGCACAGCAACCTTGAAGAGGCTACTCTCTGAGTCTTAGTCTCCTTACATGTTAAGGAAGGAACAATAATCCTTAACAAAGAGGGATATAGTGATAAACAATGAGCTATTTGCCCACCAAGGCCAATCACAGTAGACACATATTCCCTTTGCTTTAAACCAAAATCTCCCTCCTTGCTTGATCCATTCATGGGATCTAATTTCACTTTCTGGAAGCAACAGAATATGTTTGCTTACAATTTCACAAGACAATATTAGAAGATAGCAGCCATGTTCCCACGAGTCTTCTCTTTTCTAACACAAACACCTCCTTCCTCAGACAACATCTTTTCCAAAGCACTTATCTTTGTGATCCTAATATATACACTGGAATGACATCTATATTCTTGGTCTATAATGTAAGACTAGTTCTACATAGCAAGAGGGGTAGAAGTAGGGTTTCTCAGAAGCAGCCCAATGACGGCATTCTTGGAATGAGTTTTCTTGGCTAAAAAGGGGACAGTCAACCGGCCATTCTGATCTCTGCAGCAACTTCTGGGCCCCTTTCTATTCCCTCCAGACCCTGTTCTGACAAGTTCTCAAACATAGTCTAGGACAAGCCACTGAGAGTGGGGGGATTGAGAACCACATGGATCAGTGTTGATCTGACTACCCAAAATAAACCAAGACTAACAAGACTAAAATAACTTCAACACTTCATGCTAAAGAGGCAGTGATGAGCTCCTGTGAAGGTGCCACATCCAACAGCCCACAATTAGCCTGGCCTTGGGAATCTGAGCACAGCTGCCAAGATGAGGGAAGAAATAAACCCAGCGGAAGAGACCTGGTGCCCTTTCCACTAGTGTGGAGAGCACTCTGATTCTGCCTTTGATAAACTGGAGCCTCTTTTCCAGCTGATCCGCAGCTCACTGCAAAGACACTTGGCATTGACCATTCTCTATGCACCAGGCTCTCAGGTCTTGGGGATAACAAAGTGATGAATACAGCTGCAGTGAGATGAATACAGGAGGGTCTGGCTAGGGAGACTGCCACTGAGGAGCATTATGGTAACAGAGTGGACTGGATGAAACAAGGAAATCAAAACATAGGTTGTGTACTTCAAATCTAAGATCGAGGAGGAGACATAGAAAAGAGACAGATGCAAACAAAGCTGAGCTTAATATACTGGCTTAAGAATGAAGAGAAATTAATTCTAAGTGCCATTGGTGGGTTGGTAGCAGAGTCAAGGAAGCCTTCTCAAAGACAGTATAGGCTCGGCTCCCGTAGCTCATAGGTAGGGCGCCAGCCACATGCACTGAGGCTGGCAGGTTCAAACCTGCCCTGGGCCAGCAAAACAACAATAACAACTGCAACAAAAAAAAAAGTCAGGCATTGTGGTGAGTGCCTATAGTCCCAGCTACTTGGGAGGCTGAGCAGGAGAATCGCTTAAGCCCAAGAATTAGAGGTTGCTGTGAGCTGTGTTGCCATGGCACTCTACCCAGGGTGACATAGTGAGAGTCTCTCTCTCTCTCTCCATATATATATATATATATATATATATATTCAAAGTAGATAATCTAAGACTTAAATTTCACAGGGATTTCACTAGGCTGAATAAAGGGGAAGGGAATTCCAGGCCTATGTAACACAAGCCCAAAGCTTAAGTCAAGAGTATCTAGAAAAAGGGCAAACATAGTGGGTATGAGAGGCTTGAAACCCATGAAGAATGTGGGGTGTTTTTTTAAGGCCTTTAAGTTTGAAAATTACATGAAACAGATTACAGTAAGAAACCTCTGGCAAGTGTGTAGGGAACAAGTTGGAAGAGAGACACCAGAGGCAGGCAGGTAAGTTAGAAGACTCTTGCCCAAGCAAGAGATGAAGCTAGAGCAGTGGCTTTAAAGGTGGAGAAAAGATGGTAGATTTGATAAACATTCTGGACAAAGAGCTAAGCTGAAATGTATCATATCCCTATGTCATATTATGCCGTAATTGTAGACATAGCAAAAACATTAGGTCCCGGTATCCCCCAGGCACAGCACAGGAGAACCACCCCAAAGAAGAGCCACATTAATTGATGTATTTATGTTCTACAAAAGCTCTAAGGATAAATTACATCTTTTATTTCACAGAATATTAATACCATGCTATGCTCATTAGTTATAATCCCATTTAATATTTAAATTCAATATTTTGGGGGGTTTGTTTGTTTGCTTTAAAGAAACAAGAGCTCACTCTGTCAAGGCTGGTGTGCAGTGCCACTACCACAGCTCACTGCAGCTTCCAACTCCCAGGTTCCAAAAGCAATTCTCCTGCCTCAGCTTCCTGAGTAACTGGAACTACATGCACCGCATTCACCACCAGACCTGACTAATTCTTTTTTTCTCTTTGAAGACAGAGCCTTGCTATGTTGTCCAGGCTTATCTTGAGTTTGAGTTCCTGGCCTCAAGTGATCCTCCTATCCTGGCCTGCCATTGAAATGGGTTTTTAAAGATAGGCTCATGACCTTACATTCATACGTTTGAGTGAGTTTAAGCACCTTGCCCAAGTTAATAAACTGTTGGGTTATAAACAGAGAGGAACAAAGCAAGAAAACCTTCCAACAGACATTAAATTGGAAAAAAATGTCTATATCCAAAGAGCCTAGGTGGCCTAGACTGTGTTCATTAAAGAAACCCCCAATGGAAACCATTTTCTTTCACACATTTCTGGCAGCAATGCTAATGGATGCAATCTTTTTGGAAGGAAATTTGGCAAAACTTAATAAAATGTCACATGCACTTAACATTTTGGCCCAAAAATCTTACTTCTAAGAATCTATCCATAAGCTACCCCTCCAGCAATCTGAAAGTACATATTTATCGCAGCATTGTCTGCATGTACAAAACATTGGAAACAACTTAAATACTCCGACATTGGAGAGTGACGGGATAAACTATGGTACTTCTGCACATTGTAGCATTATGCTGCCATAAAATAAATGAGTCAGATCTCCATGAATTTATGTGGAATGATGTTAAGGATCTGCTTTTAAGTGGAAAAGGAAAAGGACAAACTATTTTCTGTAGAGCATGCTACCTTTATGTGTATAAGAGAGAAGAGACTATAAGAAATCACATGTATTTGTTCATTTATGAAGAAGAAATACAGAAAGGATAAAGCAGAAACGTGAGAAATTGGTTACTTACGGAGGGGGGGTGAGTAGGAAATAGATGGGAAGAAAATGGGGAAGTGTGAATTGGGGGAGAAGTAACATTACTCTGAATGTATCTTCCACTTAGCCAGGACTCCTCAACCTTGGCAGGGTTTGCCACGCTCATAAAATAATTAAATTATTAAAATCAACCAGGATACAGGGGGTGGAAGACCTCAAGGGACACAAATAGTAGCAATGAACCAAACTCCTCAAGGAGGGACAGCGCAGCCACAGCAAGGGATGTGAGCAAGTAGAGACCTACCTAAGTGACCTTGGAAAACAATACTTTGACTACACGCTGAAGGCTCAACATAAACACAACTACAGTACGCATATGCTGCACTTTGGTTAGTGCATTTGTTTTCCATACAAGGGTATGAGTTAGAAATGTTGAATGACTCTGTATGTATACTTGAATAGAGCAAATAAGTGAATATATTGTGGATAATAAAATTCTAGGTTCCCCATGTTGTAGAAAGGAGTTACAAATAAGTCTGTGTGTATATATAAAGATATATATATATATGTATATGTATATATACATACACAGTTGTTCCATAAAAATGAGGGGGTCAGAGTACTTTCTGTGCAGTTAAAAATCTGTGTATATCCTTGAGCTCCCCAAAACTTAACCACTGATATGGCCGACTATTGACCAGAGCCTTAATGAAAACATAGTCAATTAACATGTATTTTATACACTATACATACTATATACTATAGTCTTTCATCTTACTGTAATAAACTGGAGGAAAAATATCAAGAAAACCATAAGGAAGAGAAAACATATTTACTATTCATTAAGTGGGAGTGGATTATCATAAAATTCCTCATCTTCCTCGTGTTGAGTAGGCTGAGGAGGAAGAGGAGGGGCTGGTCTTGGTATCTCAGGGATGGCAGAGGCAGAAATAAATCTGCTCATAAGTGAACCCACACGAGTCAAATCTGTGTTGTTCAAGGGTCACTGTATAGACAGATAAGTACTAGAGAAATAAATATGTGTGTGTTGTATGAGCAAGTAAATATATGTATATTCCACAGCTGTCTCTGAAAAGAAGTCTTAGAAGCCAAATATCTCAATAAAAACATGCAAACCCAGTACCCATATCTTGGTTTCTAAATACCATTCTTTAATAAAAGGAAATGGAGTTCTTTGAGAAGTGTTTGATTCCAACGTAGAAGCAGGGATACTTATAAAATGAGACTAAAATAACTTATGATGTTAGAAAACAAGGAAATGCTCAAAAAAATGATGAGGACATATTGAAAAGATATAGGAGCCAACTTAAATAACCTTCTGCTAACTAAATCTGAGGGAACTCAAGTAACAAATAATAGTAGTGATGAATTATAACCCACAAACTAAAATAAATATTCATAAAGCCCATACTAAAATGAATAAATAATTGAATAATACATGAGAAAGAAGGATAGCTCTTACACTAAAATTTGGTTAATAATTATAAAATGAATATTAGAAATAAAAAGTGACCATTACTGGGCAGTGCCTGTGGCTCATCAAGTAGGGCGCCGGCCCCATATACTGAATGTGGCGGGTTCAAACCCAGCCTTGGACAAACTGCAAAACAGAAAAATAGCCGGGTGTTGTGGCAGGCGCCTGTAGTCACAGCTACTCGGGAGACTGAGGCAAGAGGATGGCCTAAGCCCAGGAATTGGAGGTTGCTGTGAGCTGTGTGACGCCACGACACTCTACCAAGGGAGATAAAGTAAGACTCTATCTCTACCAAAAAAAAAAAAAGTGACCATTAGTAAATACCATAGTAAGTATTGCTAAAAGAAAGAATTTTTAAGGGACGCTAAAATTCAATGGGCAATAATATAATGAGATAAAGGATATTTGCATAGTCTCAAATTATCTCCCCACGAGACACTTATTAATTACAAAGAGGAAAACATGCTTACTGTGAAGAAATCTGTGAGGCAGCATCTTAATCAAATGATCAAAATTAATATTATCAATAATGGGACAAATTTCACCTCACTTACCTACAAATAGGATATATGGAGATAGACAAAGGACATAATATAACCTCTGTGGTAATCTTGCCAAAATCTATGAACTCATCTAATCAAACAAGCTCAGGTTGAGAGCCAGGCTGCAAAGTAATTACTAACCTGCATTCTTCCAAAATATCAAAACCATGAGGGTGGCGCCTGTGGCTCAAAGGAGTAGGGCGCGGGCCCCATATACTGGAGGTGGTGGGTTCAAACCCAGCCCCGGCCAAAAACTGCAAAAAAAAAAAAAATCAAAGGCATGAAAGAAGAGACAAGAAGGGAAGAAGGGACAGAAAGTAAGAGGGGAAGGGAAGGGAGGGGAGAGAATAAGAGGGAAAGGCAGTCTGAGGAACCATCTGAGTGAATAAGAGACATGACAACTAAGTCGATGTGGGATTCTGATTGGATCCTGAACCCAATAAAGGCTGTAATGAGACAACTGGTACGTTTCAAATAAGGTCTGTACATTAGTTAATAATATTGCATTATTGTTAATTTCCTGACATTAGGGAAAGCTGGGTGAAGAATATATGGCTATTCTGTACTATTTTTCAAAGTTTTCTGTAATTATTAAATTATTTCCAGTTTAGGAAGCTAAAGAGACTTTTCAGTCTGTTTTGTGCTACTATAATAAAATACCACAGACTGAGTAATTTAGAACAAATTGAAATTCATTTCTCACAACTCTGGAGGCTGAGAAGTCCAAGGTAAAGATGAGAACATCTGTTACTGAATTGTACCTTTTATAATAAACTAGCAATAGGAAGTCAATTTTTCATGAGTTTTGTGAATCATTCTAACAAATAATTCAACAAGAAGGTGGGAGGGTATCGAAACCATTGACTCTATAACCAAGAAAGAGTGTGGGTATTCTGGGCACCCAATATTCGTCACTGGCATTTGATGTGAGGGCAATACATGGGACTATGCCCTTAGACCTGCGGAGACTAACGTTAACTCCAGGTAGTTACTGCCAGAATTGAATTGCACTGTAGAATACTCAGTTGTGTTCAATGAGTTAGAGAACTGGTTGTTGGCGTGAAAAACATCCACACATTTGGTGTGAGAAGTGTTATGAGTAGAAATAATTCAGACAACTCAACTCATTAATTTTCATAGTGGCAGAGTATCCCCTACAAGATGCTTGTTAATTACAAAGAGAAAATTTAAATCATTACAGTGGAGAAAGCTGGCTGACATCACCTTACCCAAATGATCAAAGTTCACCTCAACTGTATAAGATGTGTCAAAACTATGTACCTTCTTCTGACACACTGAGACCTGCATAACATCCCTTCTACAGAGAGATCCGACACACCAATGCAGTGAGTTTGAGACCATCTTTTCTGTTTTTTCTTGAAGGAAAAAAAAAAAAAACCCTTAGCTGTTAATATTTCTGGCTCATAGCAATGACACCCATGGATGATAAGAAAGCTGAAATACTTCAATTTAGCTGACTTTATCAACAATCACCAAATAAAAAATTCATGTTGATGCAAAATAAGCCTTCATTCTACTTGTGGAAAAAATTCAATTAACAACTGAATCATGTAGAGCCACCCCATGGTTAAGGAGATTTAGTTATTCATTGCAACCTAAAATTGCCGTGGTGGTGGGCAGTACAATTTCCCTCTTTTAGCTTTGCCAGCCCTCAGCAACCCACACTGGCTTCTACCCATTACAAAGCAAATTCAAACAAAAAATCACAGGGGTTAAAAGACTTAAATTGGATTACACTCACACTGTTTAGAAAATAAGATTTTACTGGTAGTTGCTTCCACTAACCAAATATCCTTACATTAGCCTATGGTTCATTTGTATTCTGATGGTGATTATTTTTTTTACTTACAGGTGCCTACCTTTCAATCCGTGGGGAAAGGGAGAAATTATGTGTGCTTTTGAGATGAAATGGACATTGTGGGTGACAGAAATTACATGCAGATTTATTAAACACTATTTCTTTGCAAAGGTATCTACTGAGGATGTATACGTGGTTTTCAAATTTTGTTGTATATCAGAGTCAGGAACCAAAAATACAGGTGCTTGGGATTTCCCCCAAACATTCTGTATCAAAATCTCTAATAGTGGGACTCACACAGCTATATTTTTTACACCATTTCCCAGTAATCCAGCAAACTATCAGGATAGAGAATACTGTTTTAACTGTTCACCAGCCTTATTTGAAACTATCAAAGACTATTCAAATACAGACTAATCTAAAAAGACAAAGTTCACTCCTGGACATTAACCCAGGGTCAGCAAACTATGGTCCATGGGCCAAATCTGGGCCATCACTTATTTCTGTGTATAAAGTTTTGTTGGAACTACAAGGATGCCCATTCATTTAAGAATTATCTATGGCTACTTTCTTGCTAAAATAGCAGAGCTGAGCCCTTTTAAGAGACAATAAAGCTTCAAATATTTACTATCTGGAAATCTCTGGTTGTCAGAAAACATTTGCCATGCTGGTATAAATAGATTTGATGGTCTGAGGGACAGGGAAGTGAGTAAACTGAGAAAGGATGGCAGGGCAGCTGGTCACAAACGCATTGTTAACTTCTTCCCTTGGGTTCTAGTCTCATCTCTGTCACGTGTAGAGGGATTTAATCTTCTGGAATGTCAGTCTTTTTTGCCAGTAGAAATGAGAAAAGTTAGACTAAATATATATATATATATATTTTTGAGACAGAGCCTCAAGTTGTCACCCTGGATAGAGTGCTGTGGCATCACAGCTCACAGCAACCTCTAATTCCTGGGCTCAAGTGAGTCTCTTGCCTCCACCTCCCGAATAGCTGGGACTACAGGCGCCCGCCACAACACTCAGCCATTTTTTGGTTGCAGCCGTCAGTGGTGTTTTGCGGGCCCTGGCTGGATTCGAACCCGCCAGCTCAGGTGTATGTGGCTGGCGCCTTAGCCCGCTGAGCCACAGGCGCCGAGCCGACTAAATATTTTTTTAATTTCAAGAAATTAGGGGATACAGGTGTTTTTATGTGTATAAATTGCGTCATGCTGACGTCAGGGAGGTCACTGTTCCTGTCATCAGAATAGTCTGTATTGTACTATTGTCCTCGATAGGTAGATTTTTATTCCTTAGTCCTCTCTTCATCTTCTCTGCTTCTTAGTCTCCAATGTCCATTACTGCTCTTTTTTTCTTTTCTGTCCCGCGCAGTTTCTTTTTTCTTTCTTTCTTTCTTCCTTTCTTTTTTTTTTTTTTCATTAAATCATAGCTGTGTACATTAATGGAATCATGGGGTACAATGTGCTGGTTTTACATACAATTTTAAATATTTTCATCAAATTGGTTAACATAGCCTTCACAGCACTTTCTTAGTTATTGTGTTAAGACATTTATATTCTACACTTAGTAAATTTCACATGTGCCCGGTAGGTGTGGTCCCACTGATTACCCTCCCTCCACCCATCCTCCCTCTTCCCCTCCCTCCACCCATCTTCCCTCTTCCCCTCCCCTCCTTCTCCCCTTTCCCCATACTCTTGGGCTATAATTAGGTTATAGCCTTCATACGAAAGCTATAAATTGGTTTTCATAGTAGGGCTGAATACATCAGACACTTTTTCTTCCATTCTTGAGATACTTTGCTAAGAAGAATATGTTCCAGCTCCATCCATGTAAACATGACATTGCTGCTCTTTATGACCATCTGTGTTCTTCATTTAGCTCCCACTTACAAGTGGTGAGTGGTAATGTCAAACTTTCCACCCACGTTTATCAGACTCCATTAGACATTATATTTATTATGCTTGTATTCTTGAGATTAACATTACTACTTCAAAAGTTAATATGAAAATTAAATGAAATCATTCACATGCATTACAAATGCTAACATGTTATACTAAATATTGGGCTGAGTTTCTCACGAACTCATTCTTTTTTTTTTTTAATAATTTTATTAAATCATAATTGTGTACATTGGTGCAATCATAGGGCAGAATGTGCTTCATATACAATCAGAAACATTTTGATCGTACTGTGAGAGATAGCCCTCATAGCATTTTCTTAATCA
>CAUYRH010133544.1:0-16278 GCA_963574655.1 Perodicticus potto
CATTCTTGAGATACTTTGCTAAGAAGAATATGTTCCAGCTCCATCCATGTAAACACAAAAGAGGTAAAGTCTCCATCTTTCTTTAAGGCTGCATAGTATTCCATGGTATACATGTACCACAATTTATTAATCCATTCGTGGGTGGATGGGCATTTGGGCTTCTTCCACGTCTTAGCAAGATCTTAACCAAACAGGGCAAGA
Organism: Perodicticus potto; assembly: GCA_963574655.1. Classification (NCBI taxonomy): domain Eukaryota; kingdom Metazoa; phylum Chordata; class Mammalia; order Primates; family Lorisidae; genus Perodicticus; species Perodicticus potto. Next base: position 202 of record CAUYRH010133544.1, read on the forward strand.
GTTCAGATTTCTGTCCTGAGAATATTCAAATAGACTCAGCTTTTCTCTACCTATGTGCATATGTAAAGGACAGGCCTCAGGAGAAAGGGCTGGGTTAGGCATATTTTTAAGGGTCATCAGTAACTATTTTTCAGACATATTTGTGACTCAAGAAGAAATCACATAGGTCAATGTAAAGTGAAAAGAGGAGAAACCCTTGACCTACAGTAAGTCCTGAGGAGGCAGAGAAGGGCTGGGAAGAATAGAACTCTGAGAGGTGTGCTGGACAGTGAAAAGAGGCACGGAGGTGTTCTGACAAGGAGGACTCGGGAAATGCCACTGTGAGTCACTGCAATTCACTTCTGCTTATTATATGACTTAGCTGGCTAAAAAACAAAAAATTAAAAATCCTTGTGTTCCTAAATCTGATACAAACCAGTGGTTTTAAAAAGAAGCAGATAATAATAGCATTCTTTAAAATAATGAAACCTATCACCGATGATTTAAGATGAAAAATTGTAAATTCATTTGATAAATATATAAAGTAAACATCAGTTATTTATTACTCAAGAATTTTAAGGTAAAGAGAAAACATAATTGTATAGAACTTTACATTCTGGCAATCATCCACACGTATGTTTAGCTTTATAGTATTTCCACGGCATATTTTAAAAAACATTATTGCAGCATTTTCCTGAAGTTTCAACATATACTTTTGTCAAACTGACATTATGGAATGTTAAGCTCAACAGGTACGATTGTTCTCCATTCAAACACAAATCCCTAAATATTTCAACATTAAGATAGCATCAAGTCTGAAAAAATAAGTGTGAATTGAAAATTGTATTCACCAACTGAGATAATATTGCTTTGTGCAACATGAGAATATTCCCATATTTCCAATAGGACCAGTGAGGCTCATATGATTTAAATAACCTTGACAGTCATAGACTTTTAAATAACTATTTACACTGAATCTACAGTCTAATGTCCTTACATGAAATATAAAATTCCACTACCTTCATAATATTAATCTATATGTTTTCAACTCAGTTATTTTTCTGTCCTGTATACAGATGGATTTCTTAGTAAAATAATTTGTACCGCTTATTCAAAAGTCATCTGCAGTTCTATTCACAGAATGAGTCTGAATTCCTCTGTGTAATGTTTTTGTATTATTCATTCATGGTATTAGAGCTCACTTCTGTATAAACAATGATTCATGGATTTCGATTTTGAAACAACATTAATCATTAATGAGATTTAACTCTGTCTACTTTATGGGCACACACAGATTTCTACAAGAAACAATGTTGCAGGCAGCAAAATAAGTCAAATATTCCAGGAATGTACAATGTATTCTGTATTCTCTTGAAGTGACTTAAGAATTGGATGATGATGATGATGATGAATTTTTTTTTTTTTTTTTGCAGTTTTGGCCCAGGGCCAGAGCTTTAACCCACCACCCTCGTCATATGAGGCCAGCGCCCAACTCCCTGAGCCATAGGATTATTGATTATTATTTAATAATAATCATGAATAAATCATGATTATTAATTTTATAATTAGTTTTGTTGCAATTACATCGAAATCCATGTATTTACTCCCTTATTATTAAATAGGAATACTAAAACCTCCTTCCCAATCTAGCCTAAATTTTCTTTTGTAATTTATTCTTCCATCACTGCAATCCATTTGCTTCATGTTCTAGAGACTCTGAACTCCTCAACAGTCCTTATTTGTATTTAATATCTTTTCTGGCCTTTGACTCTTTATCTGGCAGCCATCGCTACAACAAGTGCCCTGATCTCTAAATCCTTTCTTTTTCCAGTCTAGATCAATGTTGCCAGTGCTACCTGACAAATTGCCAGATGTATTGTATATTAAATGTATATATTATTTTTTCATGCCCATATGTCAATGTGCAGCCTTGTGCAAACCACTTTCTCCACACTCCCGTCATGCTCTACTGTACTTGAATCACATCTTCTCAGGAGATTCCGTGTGTCTGACAGTCCTTTCCTAACACTTGTTGCACTGGCTGGTGTTGGCTGGGGAGGGTCCAGTCTTCACCATCAGGCCTTTTCCACTTTGTGTTCTCATCACGTACCCCAGTGGTTGCACAGAGAACATGCGTGTTGAAGAGAGGTATGTTCTGACAACTGTTACTAGAACGTCCTGCTAGCTGATGAACGGTGATGTCTGTGAATGCAGCCAACGGGGCAGGTGATTTCTAGGATCCCATGAATCTCCAAAGTTTTCCAGCCACTTATAATTCCTCACTCCTGAGAAGAGCACGTGGAACAATGTGGTAATAAACTTCAGTGGGTGTCTGAGCAAGGTATATAAGCCCCCAAATTTTATTTCTGCTATTAGAGTAGGGAAATGTTACCTTATTTGTGATCTGTGTTTGCATATATGTCCTAGATGTTATGCGTATTTCCATCTTAATTCATGAAATGATGATAGCTCTGCCTTTGGTGAAAGTAGAGTAGCTTGATGAAGACTAATCCTCCCATTGATAAAAGCTGGAACATAAAGACAAAATACAAACACACCTTTCAGAAATGTGGAAGAGCTACCAACGAACATGATTCTCCAGAATCCAGGAGGATAAGAAATAACAGCATGATAATTCCAGGAGGGTTTATAACTGATGAATATGTTCAATTAAATAGGTTACATGGTGGATACTATCATCAGAAAATGAGTATATGCATCAATGGAATAAGAATTAAGTAATTGAAATAAATTAACTATATGGATCTAACAAGAGATTGTAAACAGCAGGAGAGAAGGATATAGAAAATAGATCAAGCATATTATTAAAAATGACACAATGAGAAGTAGGATAAAAGAGGATTAGAAACAAATAGAACATGGTGTGAATGTCTGGAAAGTTAATCGGTCCACCCCAAAAAGAGAAAAATAATTTGGACATTTACCGACAATTTCCCAAAACTGAAGATGATTTCAAATTTTTGATTCAAGAAGGTATGAATCCCAGCGGTATGCAAAGAAAAATAACACATAGTCACATTACAATGAAAATGCTGAATATCTCTGACAAACAGAAAAATCTTACAAACATGAGAAAAAGGCATGGCATTTTCAAATTTTCACCAAAAGTAATGGAAAAACACCATCAACTTATATTTAAACTTTAGGAAGAAAGTTAATTAAATTACATGCAATAAAATATAAAATATTATTGAGGAAATTTTAAACCAATAATAGTGAAAATATTTTTATATGGGAAAATTTTCTTTGTAGATGCAACACAATCTTAATTTCAAAAGTTTAGCATTTTTCAAAATGAATAGCATTTAAATTATTCTAAAATACATTTAGAAGTTTAAAAATATCTAGAAATTCCAATGAACACTGTGAATAACAATAATGGTGCAATTATTTTACCTGACATAAAAACCCAAATATCAAAAAACGTTTATAGCTACAGTAATTAAGGCAGTGTGGTATTGGCAATAGATTAGGAAATGAAACCAGTGGACTATAGTGGAGATTACAAACAGACACACACTTACCCAAACACGCAATTTATGAAAAGTTATGACAAAGATTGAGGAGATGCACTGTAGTAAAAATACATCTTTCTTCTTTCTCCAGTATACCTAAATAATTCCAAACGGATTGTTGATTTCAATGGGATGAATAAAGAAAATGCCGAGTTACATATATGATGGTGTGTTTTCCTGTATTTGTGGTTTCAAAAGCTTTCTTAAACAGAACACTAACTATGCCAACCTAAAGGAAAAAAATTGATAAATTGACCCATAAAGGTTAAGAAATTCTGCTCATTAAGGGACTCCATTAAGAGAATAAAAACTATCAAAAAGTAAAATTTCATATACAATTTGGAATGCTTACATCAAACTGGTTGACATAGCCTTCACCTCACCCCATAAATGCCTTAATGTATACAGTTACGATTTAATAAAAAAAAGAAAAACCTCATACCTTTCTACTAAGTCATGCTGCCTCAAAATTGTGAATATTTGGGGAATAATATCTTTGGATATATAATAAAACTAAACATTAATGGTTAATTCTCACAAAAAAGTAAAATTTTAAGTGCATGCAGGTATTTTTTTATACATGCTCCCAGCAAAGAATTCAATATATGTAAAGTATTATATCACTAGACATAAACTATATATTGTACATAATTATATAATGCTCTATAAAACTAGATACATATAACCATATATAACTCAAACTACCTATGTATTCATATAGAACTTATTTGATCTATTTTTTTACATATACATGTGTTTATTAGGTTTCTACTTTTTGCCTTCACAGAATTAAAAAGGCTTAAAATTTAGTAACAATAACAATGTTTAAGATAAGGAATAGAAACAAAAACCTCGTAAAGAATGAACAAAGATAAATACATTCAGAAAAGAAATCAGACGATTACTGCATCAAAATATTAAGCAATATTAACAGTAATAATGCGGAGAAAGTGACGTTCACATTGTCAAATAAGAGTATGTCTATCATAGAATGTTTTGACTCTGATAGGACTTATTTTAAAACTTCAACCGGTATAGTTGTTACAGTAAGAACCAGTATATTTGTTACAGTAAGAACAAAATTAGTTGGCATATTTCACCTGAATGTCTCTGAATTTATTTTCAGTTATAATGAAGTGAGCTCTCTGTTGAATGAAATTTGATTTTTGGAATGCTACATTTATATTAATGATGTAGTTGGTTTGTCAACATTTCACCTAAATGTTTACCTTTCCTTGATGAGACAAAGCCTACAACTTCATTTTATATATTTTCATGTGTATTTTCTCTAAGTTTGAGAAATGGATGTATTGCTATGAATTCAAAGCCACCACAAAACAATAACAAATCATGAACTTTCCCCATATTCACCAGTGTCACCCTGGGTAATTCCATGAAATCAAATGCAACCACTCTATTTTACATTATCAATGACAGATGGTCATGAAGGAATAACTACCCATATTTTATTTTCATCAGCCAGTAAAGTTACAAATTTATAATATAAGTTAACATAGGGATGTACCTGACAAAAATTTGTCATCAGGCTTCCTTCCAACTCCAGGATTAATCGCAGCATTGCACTAAGATTTTCCCTCCCCTTCCTTCTCATTTTTCTTCCTTGCTTTGGGGAATTACTGCTTCTAAAATAGCACTGTCTTACAGACCTCGTAACTTGCAATATAGCTTTGCCCCCAAGATGAAGATTCCTCCTCCATCTAGTATGCCTGACAATTCTTACATAAGGGATAATGGCATAAATTTGACAACATGAGATAATAAAACATTGAAAATCCAACCTAAGTTACAGATAAATCTGTTGTCTGCATGTTTTGATTTGCAACAGAAGACCAAAGCACACTGTGCATTGCAATAATGCCTTTTTATTTTTTGGGGTATTAACATTCAAATGTTTTTATAAAGTGTGGATTTTTAATAAGCAATGCAAAATATTTTTTTGAAAATCTTTCCTATGATGTGTATTGTATAAAGATCCTCAAAAATGACAATTTCACAGTGATGGAAGTGCAGAAAAAGAGTGTTATAACTTAACTCATGCAACCTTGTTGCAGGAAATTAGGACTCAATCGTGCACTTTAGCTGAAACAGCTGAACTTCATTTTGTGAAAAACCTCTTCCCCTTCCTGAGTCTCATCTGGTTCAAATGATATGCAAAGAGGAAAACTTGCTACTCACTTGCAGAGCAACTGTTATTTTCTATTGCTGCCCTAAAATGTTATCATAGCAACAAACTACTACAAACTTAGCATCTTAAAAGAAAATTTTATTATCTCACTTTCTGGAGGTCAGAAGTTAGATGGCCCTCGCGGGGATTAATTCAAGGTGTTAGCAGGGCTGTCTTCCTTTCTGGAAGATACAGGGAGAATCTTTTTTCCTTCCCTTTCCCACCTTCTAGAGGCTGACTGCGTTTCTTGGTTCATGGCCCTCTTCTTTCAATCTCAAAGCCAATAATGTTGCATCTGTCTGAGCCAATCCTGTTATCACCTTGCTCCCTAACCACAGCTGGTAAAAGGCAATCTGCTTCTGAAGGACTCATGTTGTAAGACTGAGCCCACCTAGATTACCCAGGATAATTTCCCCATATTGAAATCCTGGATCTTATTTCTAATTGCTTCTTGAGGCTAGTAACATCACCATTGGTTATGGAGATTAGGAGGCCGACGTCCTGTCGGGGGCAAAAGGGAGCACTATTCTTCCTGTTCTTCATACCACACCAAGAAAGCATTTTAACATGTTATTTGAGGATTGGAGTTTCTTTGAAAATGAATATTTTCTTTTTCTTTTTCTTTTTTTTTTTTTTTTTTTGAGACAGAGTCTCACATTTTCCCCCTGGATAGAGTTCCAGGGTGTCATAGCTCACAGTAACCTCAAAGCAATCCTCTTTGAGTGAGTAGTTGGGACTTCAGGCACTGCCACAATACCTGGCCTGTTTTTCTATTATAAGCAGACACATGGTCTTGCTTAGGCTGGTCTCTAACTCCTGAGTTCAAGCAGTCCACCCGCTTCAGCCTCCCAGAGTGCTGGATTCCCAGCGTGAGCCACTGTGACCAGCCACTATGCATATATCTTCAAGTACCTGTCTGAAGGCGGTATCTGGGGCATCACAATGTAGATGGTCAAAGATGAGGACCAGAGTTGTCTTCACTTTGTGTGTACAATGGACAGGACAACACATAACTGGTGTTTGTTGCAGCCCATATAGCCTATGGCTAGGAGGAGTGAGAGTTATAAGAAATACCTGTATAGCTCAATAATGGAACACCTGGGTGGAAAGGGCATGGAGAAGGATTTAGCTCTCCTGACAAGCATGAGAGCTCGCGAGATGAGAGCAGTGGTGCATTGGCAGTCTCTACACCTGTGGTTTTGGGAAACACGTGATTACCCTTATATTGGGCTGGAGGAGAAGGCAGTCAGGAGCATGCACATTCTATCATGGACCTGCTTACTCTGACTCTGTCTCCTCACCTGCCTACAGAATGCCAGCACGGTATCTCTCTGCTGAAAATTACTAAGCTCTGCTAAAGACTAAGATCTATCTTTCTAAGAAGACTGCTTCTCTCTCTCTCTCTCTGTCTCTCTGTCTCTCTCTCTCTCTCCAGCTAAGGTAGAGAGCCCTCAGGCACCTAAGAGAAACTGAACCTGAGCAAGGTAACTTAGTGGTCTGCGTCCGGAACCTAGTTAAGCCGGACCAGAGACCTGGCCAGTCCTGGGCCCTGGCAAGTGGTTTCAGAAGTGACATGTGACAGGTGTTATTGTTTAGGAGAAAGAAAAGGCCTGGAGAGATTTCACTCTTTAGTATATATTCACAGGTAGTGATATTTTCTTCGCCTCCTGTGGTGGGAACTCTTCATGTATGAGGGTATCTGTCATCACACACAGCAACGATAGAAGAGTTTTCTGCTTTCCATCACAGGCTGTCTGTCACTTTCTTTCTCCACTCCCCAGCAGCCAAGTTGTGGTCATATAATCTGCTCTCTGCCCATCCCACATGCCCATGTCCAGTGCCCATTGTTTGAGTTCACTGCTAGTGCCACCGGCCAACATGGCAGCATGTGCCCCAGATGATTTCTGCATCATGAGCTGAATGTGGTTCTTACGGCCGTGAGTGTGTGCACATGCACACAGGACTGTTTTTCCATTTTCTGAGCATGGTTTTCCAGCTTCCTGTTGATTCTGTGAGTCTCCTGATATCCTTAAATAAATTTCATCTCTGCTTACATTAGCCAGAAGAGGGATTTGAAATTTACAAACAAAAACGAATACCTGGGTCTCTTTCTTATCCCCAAATCCGAGGAAATAAATAATTTAGCAAGAAATAACAAATGACTTGGGTTACTGACCCATTTTAGCCTGTCTGAATATGTATTCTATAATTCCAACCACCGAAATTCTGATGAGGGAATTTCTATAATATAGGGTAAAAATTTAAAATAGCTATGATTTAGAGGTTATGCATGCATGATTTTTTTCTTTTTAAAAAGCTAATATCTTAAGTCCAGATGTTCAAACACTTCTCATCAGGATACATTTAATTAAAGGAGAGTTAAGTATGCTGGTTTTAATTTCATATATATTAATGAAATGAAAAAAATGAAAGTAACTTCATTTGAAAGTCAGATTGCTAAATTTTGGAGAACCAGAATAGTGAAGACACCGTAATCTGATTTTCTGAACACAATATTAGTGCAGGAGAAGAAATTTGCTTGGTGAGGGATGAAATTCAAACTTAATAGTGTTTACGCATATTGCCCTAGAAAAAATTCATTGAAGGACATTCTTGTTTTTCACTTGCTATTAAAAAAGGGTGTTTGTTTTGGTCTCCACTCTGTGGCTCATAAATATTTCCACGTAACTGAGCCTGTCCTCAGCACCACACTGACCAAGGACTCCTATTCCCCACTGGAGTCAACCTCTGAGTCTACAAAATATTCTTTTTACAGAAAGTGGTGTGGAAGGGGGAAGGGAGAAGATGGTAGAATACCATGTTTGGAATCTTAAAACATGACAGTTTCTGGGGGAGGGAACTTTCTGTGCTTATATTGTTAAAGCAAGTGAAAAACACATCTATGGTTAGAGCCTACAATATTAATTCTATCAAAGTAGTATAAGCTTTTCCTCCAGACTTTTAGACATGTATTTAAATGGTTGGATCAAAGTGATAGAATAACAGCCTATGAGCCAAAATCTGATACTGCTGCATAAGTGTGCCAAAAACTAAAGATGATAGAAGGAAGTGTGCAAAAGTAAAGAATTAAATTAGAAAAAATTAAGTGAAGCAATTAGTAGGTACAGTATGGTGGTGAATGGATGCTTCAGCAAAGAGATGGAAAGTGTGGGCATACAGATCATAATTGGGTTAATAATCAAAATGCAGATGAACAATAATTTGGAAAACGCAACTTTCAGAATTAAATGCTATGTTAAAAGAAGCATTCCATTTTAAAAAGCAGTGGTCAGTTGACCATTGTGAGGTCAAAAGTACTAATAGAAATCTTTCTTTCAATGGGTTTTCTCATTGATCTTTGATCATTAACCCATTTAAAAGTATGACACTCAAACTGTCACCAGTCATTTAATGGGATGCAATTTTCATGAGACCAGAGATTCAAGTAACGGGATATAGTCTAAATTAAGAATCCAATAAGGAGGGTAACTTGAATTTTAGAAAGTAGACTTGCCTATATAATTTTAACAATTTAATCATAAGAGTGAACCCCTCAGGTATATATTCTCCGTGAAGTTTCAGGAAACTTAGAAAGTCCCAAGTCTCTTTTTAGAGAACCAACAAAAACAGATCAATTCAGTGCCTAATTCCCATGCCTAATGAAGGTAATTATTTAGACATCGTTCTCCTGTTAAGAACAGTGGTATTTTAGAATGCTTTCATACATTAAGCATTTCAAATATGTATTGAGGATTGTGATTTCAGCAAGATTATTGCTGGCTGCTGTTTAGGACGGAAAGCTTTGATCAGTGAGTGTTACTCCATCATTCTAGATCACCATAGCCATGAATACGTGGCCTGTTAAGATTCGTCTCAACACTGAGTTGTTCTCTCTGCTTACAGGTGAACTGAACCTTATAGATCTGTGTTATTCAAAACACAGTTTTGAAAAGAGTGCCTATGCTTCCTTTCCACCTATTTATTCCTCAAAATACATGAGGTAGAAGTCAATAATACAGTCATCTCATCTCAAAATAGATCAAAACAGTATTGTCTCTGTTGAACAGGGGTTAAAAAGTGGAGCAAAGATGGAATTAGCCTAAGTTAATTTTTTGTTCTTAAGCTTACAGATGTCCGGTTTGAGTTTGGGGCACATTTCTTGAGTACTAATCTTCGTAGCTGGTTACACATTCTGACTGTAAGAGAACATGTAACCCAACAAGAAGGTTCTCATGTGCTAAGAATCTTGTATGCAATTGCTTCTGGAGCACAGGGGACTTTAGCCTCAATCAGGTCATCCACTTACATTATTTAGACTCAGTTTCTGAGTTATACGAGGTTGACTTTTATTGTCCCTTGCTGAAACCAGAGCTCAGATTTTTTTCCTGGCACCATTCCTTGGATATTTTCACCAAATGCAGATGCTAACAAGTGCCTTCCTACTCTTTCATTTTTAACCATTGTTCCCTGTTTCTCTTAAAATTTCATATGTCTTAAATTAAAACTTCAGTTTCCAGTGAAAACTGAAGCTGCATGTTTTTGTTACTGTTTTTCTATCCTAGCATCTTACTCATTCCCAGATTATGAAATCTATATTTAGGTAAGCTAAGATGAATATAAGGATTCATCCTTTGGTTTGATTTTGCCATTAGGGGGGAAAAAAAAGTCTCCATTTTCAAAGAAAAAAATAAGCATAGGAGTCTATCCTCCAGTAAGATATCTGAGATGATAGGTTTCTAGTTAAACACACTATTTTCTTATCTCTATTTTTGTAAGAGGTCCAAGATTTTATTCATAATAACATAACATACAGACGCCCACTCTAAGAAGGGAGAAAAGCAATTTTTGCAAGAAAAAATTGTCACATACTTGAGCTCTAATTAAGGAAGAAAGCATGTGAACAGGAGTGATAGCTAAGCCAGGCAGAAGGGCAGGTGGCACTGAGCCCACACAGAGTATTTCTAAAGGAATATGGCAACTGCCTTCTGACTGGTTCCAATTACTGCATATCAAAGAAATGGCTGGCCTGCATGCTGGCATGCTGCAGAAGGGAGAGGAAGCCTGTTTACCTTTTAAAAAAACATAATTTTATTTGTTAGAACATGACCTAGAAGCCAGTTATTTCTTCAAATTAAAAAAAAATCACCAATTCAACCCATCTTCAAAGTACTAAACGCAGGGGGAATTTCAAGGCTAAAATCGTGAGCGTGGAAAACATTGCCAATGAGACAGATGTTATCCTAGGAAGTCTTCTCTTTTTGTTGGGTAGCATCTGAGTCTTGTTCAACCTTACCAAATTATGAAAAATTAAAGAAGACAATAATATTTGTAGTTTCCATGAATATTAAAATCAAGGAGTCAGGTACCTGAAAAAACAAATGTGCATGGTAACCGACACCAGTATGTGACGTCTGCACGTACGTAATTAAAAGTCCGAGGCATGTTGGTCTTTCTTATGTTTCACAAAGGCATTATCATGTGACCGTGTAGACAAAGCTGCCTTGTTCCATCATCACTGCTCCAGGCCCTTGGAGAGGCTTCTTGGAGTTTGACTGGGTGACGCAGGGATGCAGAAGTTGATGTTTCAATCATGTCTAGGACTAGGTATTACGAAACACAGTATGGGTCATTGCCAATGTCTGCAGGGCTTGTGTCTCTATGAATAGAGACTCCTTCTGTGTCAATGTTGAATGTTCCCTCTGCTGATGGAGTTAGGAGGATTTACTTCTCATTGTGCTTTTATCAATGAGCTAATGGGGAAGGAGAGACAATATTTACTTCTTTCAAATATTTCTACATGTATATGATTTAACGTACTTGTTGATAGAAGAGAAAAGCAAAAGAATTCTGTTTGCTCACATCGGTAAATCATGAGAAACAGCTACGAAGTGAATACAGCAGTGCGTGTCCGTATGCGGTGCTTCTGTGCACCGTTTTTCACGATAATATTGAAAATGAAAAAGTAAACCATAATTAATGAATTAATTAAAGATGAAACAAAAAAAAATCACTTGACATGAAAGCAGGTTGTTGGGAAGCATAGAAGTCAATACCAAAAGGAAAAGCTAAGAAATGAAAACAGTTGTTTCTGGAAAGTGAAACTTGGGCGTGCAGAGAGTTCTGAAGCAGAACTTGGACGTCTTGGAGAAGAGACATGGGGCTGAGGGGGTGGAACTGACACAAACCACAAACACTTTGTCAGGCAGAGATATGAACAGGAGTTAAAATAATACAAAAATTTCAGTTAAAGTTAGGACTCCAAATGAACAACCACCAAGTTGTAATAAATTAATGAATATGCATCCATAAATGCAAATAATTCAAAAATTTGTAAATCATATGATACACATTTTAAGCATTGAGGTATCAACAATGAACAATAAAAAGTATATGTACATGTGTTCTCCAGACTTTACATACTGTTGAGGGAAAACCCAAATTGAATACCACATTACACGTAATATTTTAGATGATCTTCAGTTCTATAGAAAGAAAACAAAACAAGGTAAGGGATACGGGGTGTGTGGGTGGGTGCAGTTTGGGGACTTTGATGTGGGCTAATCTTAGTGGTATTAGGAGATATCTTGGAGTGGTTTTGGTTTGCATTTTTCTGATGATTGAAGACAAAGTTCTGATAACTAGAATCCACAGAGAATTCAAATTAATCAATAAGAAAAGAGCAAACAACCCCATTTCTTTGTGGGTGAAACTTGAACAGAAAGGTCTTTGAAGATGACAGATGAATGGCCAACAAACACAGGGGCCAACTCTTAATACCATTTCCTGGGGATTAGGATTCAACATAGTGTTGAAATGTTAGATGTTGAGGAGGGACACAAACTTTCAGGCTACAGTAATTGTAACATGTGCATTTTAATAATATTTTTCATATTTTTTCTATGTTATCCAAATGAACAAGACAAAATAATTAAGCTAAACAAGAGCAAAAAAGGGTCCCCTGATATGAAACTAGAAGTTTTGTGCGAGCCACCAGTCTCACATTTTCTAGGATTTTTTACTGGACTTTGTAATAGTTTATATGAATTTCTAATGATAGATGCTGACAAGTTGTAGTGAAATATAGCCTGCAATAAATATGTTAAGTCTTATAATGAAATTACTAACACATTTAATTTAATTGTAAATCTTGAGATGTAAATACGACTAAGAACATATCATTCCACTTAAAAATATAATTTATAGTGCAAAGATAAATATACACTCAAGAGTTTAAAAAAGTATAAGTAGTGTGAAAATAAAGAACAAGAAATAAGTAATCTTCCTACAGAGAGAAGGTATGGCATCAAAAAAGTTTTGGGAAATAATTAAAAGCAAACTTAGAAGATACGAACATTCCATCACAGCATTTTCAAAGTCATGGAAACATGCGAACCACCGTGTCTTAAAGGAATATTGATGGTTCCGTGAGGTTAGAACAGGTGCCATGTCAGGCAAAAGGCGAAAAGTCAGGGTGGAGAAAGATCTAGAACTATCTTCAAAGACACAGTTTTAAAGAACAGTGGAGGAAAAGTTTAGTGTAAACAATGGCAAGTTTAGATTAATATTTTTTATAAATAAGCTGATGGCAACATGTATGAGAACAGGTTGCAATGGTGCTTTTTTATTATTATCATTATTTGACACAGAGTCTCATTCTGTTGCCCAGGCTATAGTGTAGAGCGCAGTGGCGTCATCATAGGTCATGGCAACCTCACATTCCTGAGTTTGAGAAATTCGCCTTCTTCACCCTCCTAAGTAGGTGGGACTGCAGGTGCCCGCTACAGCCCCCCGCTAATTTTTCTGTTTTTAGTAAAGATGACATCTTGCTCTTGCTCAGGCTGGACTCAAACTCCTGAGCTCAAGTAATCCTCCCACCTTGGCCTTATTGTGGTGCTTAAACTGTTAGTACATAGAAGGAAAAGAAACAAGACAACCTTCTATGTCTTGGAAACGTGTATGTCACAGAGTTGTGAAGTGAGATTACATAGGTGATGTTACTTACTTGACCTCTATTTTTTCTGCCATAATTGCTCCATTCATAAAGGAATGAACTATAAAAACAATAAGTAATAACGACTAGTACTAATGATACTGCAAATAACAACAACAGCTAAGTCACTTGACCTACCGGTCATGTCCAGTGACCACACTTAGAGATCTACAAAGATGATTGCATTTACTGGGTTTTACTTTATTCATAAGTTCTTCCTCATTAGTCAAATTTAAATGCAAAACAAGAGCTTTCCAATTTCCTCTCTGTGTCTTCTGAGAGGCAAAAATAAAACTGGCATCTGCAACAAATCAACAAATGCTTTTCTTTATCAGAATTAAGGACCATTTTAAAAGATATTCAGTTTTATTATTTTCAATACACATAATAACATGAACCACGTGAAGGAGCATGGCCTAGATGTTTGGGATAATCCACTGATTATATTTATAAATATATGCATTTTTATATTGAATACATTATGTACTGATTTTAAATACATTCACTATGTTAATTATTTATAGGAATTTATTTTAAACACATTTGTATATGTGAAAGTTTCCTTAATTGTCTCATAAAGAGTATTCCTTGGGTATATCAGTAATTTAAAAGCTACATTTCTGATGGCTTGATCAGCCATTCATTCATTATGCCACTCAATCCTATATTCATTGATTTTGTTCAGGGAGATATTAAATTTCATCCAGAGTATATTATTGAGCCTTGCTGTGTGAAAACTGACTCAAAAGTTAACAGCTTTGAAACGCAAACATTTATTATTTCACCCAGTTTATGCAGCTGAAGTGTCCTAGATCCATGTTATCTGAGTGGTCTGAGTAAGGATCTCTTAGGAGGTCGTAGTCACACGGTAGGTCTGAGCTGTAATGTCTGAACTCGTCAGAGTCCTACTGGTGAAATTTTCTTTCTAGACTCAATCTCATGGCTGTTGGCAGGAGGTGTAAGCTCCTTGCCATGTGAATCTCTCACTCGGTTGCTGATGGCATCAGTTCCCTTAGAGTCAGTGATCCAAGAAAGAATGACAGAGTGTGCTTAGGATGGAAGCACAGTCTATTTATACCCAGATATCAGGAGTGGCATGCTGCCCTTCTGCATTTCTATTTAGTAAAGGTAAGCCACTAAATTCAGCCAGATTAGGAATAGAGAAGTTTAGCTCCATCTCTTGACAAGAGAAGTGTCAGAAGATGACTTGATATGCCAACAGTCACCACCGAGAGTGTCCTATCTACAATTCAGTTCTTATTCTGATTACTAGAAATAGCACGAAATCAGTGTATTTAGTGTGTTTTGCTTTTACTGATGTGACAATTTATAAAAATATATGTAATATTTAAAATTAGGATGATAGGGGAGAAAGTACACAGGCTTTATATAAAGTAAGAATAACTGAATTTGATTGTCAACTCTTCCCCTAATAAAATGTTACCAGGGACCAGTGTGTTTATACTTGTAAAGCAATAATAATAATAGTTAACATGTAAATTTTTTTCAATTAATATTAGCTAGTACCATTTTTAAAATGTATTAATATATATTTCTATTTGTATTCCTTAAAATAATTGCATTATGCTGATCAATAATAAAGGATTTATTATAATACTGAGAATTTACTTACACAAAAGAACCATATTTGCATATATATAAAAGTGGCAATAAATGTTTATTTGTGGTTTTAGCTGACAAGAGCACGGAGACACACAGTGAGGCAGGAAACATGCCATCTGCCAATTCACACCTGGACACCGCGTGGCTGTGCCTTAATCACTCTTCTAATGTCATTATAGAGCTTTGATTTTGGAAGACATATGGTATCTTACCTCCTTAGTGGTGCAATTCCATCCTAGCCTGGGTTGACAGTTACATGCTATTAATCTTCTGCCAGCTGTAAATATAAAGATGTTAAATATAAAACTTTGTCCACAGAAGAGCTTGCTCTTGGATAGTTTACATGGTTTTCATTTATTGTCAACAAATTGCGTCAGGAATTACCTTACTGATGATTTATATCTCTTCGCAGGCAAATCTTAATAAAAATAGCCTTTGTTCAATAAATCAAAAAGTTGGTTTTTTGAAAAGGTCAATAAAATAGATAAACCTTTGGCTAACCTAACCAGGAAAAAAAGAGTAAAATCTCTAATTTCATCAATCAGAAATGGTAATGACGACCTAACAACAGACTCCTGAGAAATTAAAAAAACCTTAATGAATATTACAAGAAACTTTATTCTCAGAAATATGAAAATCTGAAGGAAATTGACCAATACTTGGAAGCATGCCACCTTCCAAGTCTTAGCCAGAATCAAGTGGAAATGTTGAACAGGCCTATTTCAAGTTCTGAAATAGCATCAACCATACAAAATCTCCCTAAA
>CAUYRH010133546.1:0-23139 GCA_963574655.1 Perodicticus potto
CTACTTGGGAGGCAGAGGCAAGAGACTCGCTTGAGCCCAGGAACTGGAGGTTGCTGTGAGCTGTGATGCCACAGCACTCTACCCAGGGTGACAGCTTGAGGCTCTGTCTCAAAAAAAAAATGATTTTAGAGATAGTTCAGTCCAATATCTTTCAAACTATAGATGAGATGGGGACCAACAATTATTGTATGAAGTATTCAGTGCAGGCCAGGCACTGTAGTAGAGCCAGGGGATATAGAGATAAATTCAGTGTTTTCTTTGCCCTCAATGTGCCCACTTTCCAGTGGAGAGGAGAGGACAGTGAACAGAGAATTAGGTGCTGGAAACCTCAGGGTCCCCCTAAATGAGGGCTGGCAGCTGGGGGAGGGGAAGCCAGGGATCTGCACTTGGCAGGTGCATCATCCACAGGCTCCCTGTAGCCACCAGGGTCATCCCTGTAGTTCAGATGTGGAGACAATCAGGAAGGACCATTGACGCAGAATGGGCAGAGCTGAGAAAGCAAACAGTGGGTTTTGAGGCACCCTGAGAATACTAACAGTGAGAAGCCATTATGTCTCCTAAAGTCAAAGGGGCAAGTAAAAAATAGCGTATTAGAGTGTTTGAAAATGAGAGCCCTGAGTATCTAGCCTTTCAGGAAAAGCTGTAGAGGGTCACAGTTGCTGCTGGGAAAAGGGTACCCAAGCAGGGAGGGAGTAGGGAAGACAGGCCCCAGTCTCTCTGCTCTGGTTTTCCAGTTTTGAATTGGTGCTTTCCATTGGCTGAGCCCACCTGGAAGCCTGCCTGTGAATGTCATGTACCCTGACAGGGTCAGCTCCACCAAGCACAGAGCCTGGCAAAGAAAAACAGAGGACAGATCTGGGAAAGAGGGCAAATGGAGATTAACCAGCACATCTGACATGTGTAATTTTTCAAGGTGCCTAGACGGGCACACACACACACACCGTTCGTTCATTCATTCATTCAGTAAACACAGGGGTCCCTTGGTATCCATGGGGAACAGGTTCTCAGGACTCCCCCATGGACACCAAAATCTGTGGATGCTCAAGTCTCTGCTATAAAATGGGAGAATATTCTCATACAACCTCCACATAACGTCCACATAAAAATCCTCTCTAGATTACTTATAATACCTAATACAACGTAAATGCTACATAAACAGTTGTTATAGTACAGAGTGTCTATAAAGTTCATGTGCAATTTAAAATTGCACACTAGGGCAGCGCCTGTGGCTCAGTGAGTTAGGGCGCCGGCCCCATATACCCAGGGTGGAGGGTTCAAACCCAGCCCCGGCCAAACTGCCAAAAAAAAAAAAAAAAGAAGGAAAAAAAAATAGCCAGGCATTGTGGCAGATGCCTGTAGTCCCAGATATGGGAGGCTGAGGCAAGAGAATCGCCTAAGCCCAAGAGCTGGAGGTTGCTGTGAGCTGTGATGCCATAGCGTCCCACTGAGGGTGACAAACTGAGACTCTGTCTCTGAAATAAATAAATAAAAATAAAATAAAATTGAGCACTATTTTTAATTACACATGAACTTTATGGACATCCTGTATATTATTTTTTATTTGTATATTTCTTGTATTTTTTTAAATTGTTTTTTAAAAAACATTTTTCATCGGTGGTTAGTTGAATTCCCACATGTGAAACCTGCAGACCCAGAGCACTGACTTGCTACCACGTAAGTGACAGAGATGAAGGTGAAGGAGACCGTGTACTTGGCTTTGCAGGTGAAGGGATGAACAAAACAAGTGTCATTTTGCCCCTCATGGGCCTCCAGTGAAAGCAAGTGAATAAAGCAAATAATTTACAAAGCAGAATGGGCATTGTGTTAGGGAGGGGCCAGGAGACCGTATGAGTATGTGGGGGAAGGAGGGTGCTAATCAGATCTGGGGCCCACGGACTGTTGCCCTGAGAAAGTGACTTTTGTGAGCAGAAAGTGAATAGAAGTCAGCCATCTAAAGGAAGGACAGCAGACAGAGGAGCATTTCTGGTGAAAAAGTCCAGAGACAACAGTGTGTGGAGGTCAAGGACCAGAGAGCTATTCAATGGTGTTTGGAACTCAGAGCAAAGAGAAGTTGTGAAGGATGAGGCTGGAGGGGTGAGCAGGGCTGGCTTGTTTGGGGCCATAAGTTCCCTAGGCTTTGACCCTAAAGGCAATGAAAAACCATTCAAAAATTTTAATTATGCTGCCCCCACACAGGTTTGAATGGTCATTGTAGGTATACTCTCTATTATCCTGACTCAGGGAATCCTGAGCTTGGTAATGTTTAGGATGAGCTCTGGGGACAGTAGGAGCCAGCCAGCTGATAGCTGTTGAGAATGGTGCTGTAGGCAGAGGGAAGAGCAGGAGAAAATGTTCAGAGACAGAGAAAGGAGGTGAATCCAGTAACAGTAAGTACTTTATATTGGCTGGACTGTGCAGGGTGGGGGATGTAAATGCGGGCGGGGGGGGGGCAATGACTCTCTATCCCATGTACCCCTGAATTCCAGGAATATTAATATTAGTCTTACAATCACCAGAGCTAGTGTTTTCATTTCTCTTAGGCAAATGCCTGGTCTTGGGATCTCCAGGCCTGGGGTAAACACATCATTCCCCTTTAACAAAAGTTCTCCATTGTGCTTTTGCCTGTGCTAAATTCCTCTGCCTGGAATCCCATCTTTTACCATCTGTGTAAGAAAAAGTCTCAGTAGCACCTGTACAGATTGCATGGGAACAGTGCCGGGGGCAGATAAAAGGATGGCTAGCGAGCAGTTGGGTGGAGAGAGATTGGGAAAGGAAGTTAGCAGGAGTGGGGCTCAAAGGGGGAACAAGTGCCAAAGTGGTGACAGTGATTTGCAGGTGGAATCTATAAAGAGGAGTTTACTGCAGCAAGTTAGTTTTAAATCACGGTATCCAGCCTCCTTCAGCCTCGTTTGTTCTTGCCCTAAAGCTGCGTGTCTGGGTGGTGGTTGCTTAAGCAAAGTGGCTTATTCTGGCTTAGGGCCTGTAGCTCAGTGGATAGGGTGCCAGCCACATTCACTGGAGCTGGC
This sequence comes from Perodicticus potto, assembly GCA_963574655.1. NCBI lineage: Eukaryota > Metazoa > Chordata > Mammalia > Primates > Lorisidae > Perodicticus > Perodicticus potto. The sequence continues at coordinate 3,027 of CAUYRH010133546.1, forward strand.
AGGTTTGAATTCAGCCCAGGCCTTCCAACAACAATGTCAACTACAACCAAAAAATAGCCGGGCATTGTGGCCGGCACCTGTAATCCCAGCTACTTGGGACGCTGAGGCAAAAGAACTGTTTAAGCCCAAGAGTTTGAGGTTGCTGTGAGCTGTGATACCATGTCATTCTACCAAGGGCAACATCTTGAGACTGTCAGGAAGGTACTCTTCCATATTTCTGGCTAAAAGATTGATTGCTTTAGATATTACATATATGTTTTTAATCCACTTAAATTAATTTTTGTGGATGGCGTGAGGTAGGGATCAAGGTTTCTTTTTTTTCCATAACAATATTCAATTTTTCTTGCACTGTTTATTGAAAAGGTTCCCTGTTTCCTACTGAATTGTAGAGTTGAAAAGTGACCCTATATGTGGGATCTATCTCTGGACTCTATATTCTGTTTCGTTGTTCTTTTTTATCTAATTTAGCAGTAATGTTGTACTGTCTTAATTATAGTATTTAATGGGTTTTAAAAGATGTTAAAGTTCTCCAGATTTCTTTTTTTTAATTCTTATTTGGAAAATACCTTTTATAAAATTTCAGAATATTATGGGAGTTTAACTAACACATGTTTTAGTTACATAGTTTGCTTTTGTACACTTTAAGTTAAAAGTGTGCCCTTCACCCAGAAAGTGTTCATTGTGCCCATTAGGTGTGAATTTACCAATCCCTTTCTCCACCCTCTCACCTGCTTAATTTCTGATGAATATTTACTTCCGTATGTGCACGTAAGTCTTGATCAGTTAGTTCCAATTTGGTATTGAGGACATGTGACATTGGTTTTTCCATTCTTGTGATACTTCTCTCAGAAGAATATTCTCCTAGATCCATCCAGGTTGTTTACAAAAGATAGTCTATCTCCATTTTTTCTGATGGCTGAGTAGTACCCCATGGTATACATACATCACATTTTATTAATCCACTCATATATTGATGAGCAGTTGAGTTGTTTACATATCTTTGTGATTGTGAATTGTGCTGCTATGAACATTCAAGTACAAGTGTCTTTTTCATAAAATGTCTTTTTTTCTCTTTACGTAAACACCGGAAGTGGGATTGCTGGATCAAACAGTAAGTCTCCTTTTAATTTTTTGAGGTATCCCTTTACTACTTTCTGTAGAGGTTGTACTAGCTTGCAGTCCCACTAACATATATAAGTATCTCCACATCCTTGCCAGCATCTGTTGTTTTGAGACTTTTATTTATTTTTTTGAGACAGAGTCTCATTGTGTCACCCTAGGTAGAGTGCTGTGGCGTCACAGCTCACAGCAACCTTAAACTCTTTGGCTTAAGCAATTCTCTTATCTTGGCTTCCCAAGTAGCTGGGACTACAATGCCCAGCTATGTTTTTGTTGTTGTTGTTGCCATTGTCATTGCTGTTTAACAGGCCCAGGCTGGGTTTGAACCCACCAGTACTAGTGTATATGGCTGGCACCCTAACCACAGAGCTACGGATGCTGAACCCATTTGAGACATTTTAATAAGAGTCATTTCACTGTAGTTAGATGATAGCACAATGCGGTTTTGATTTGCATTTCTTTGATAATTAGAGATGTTGAGCATTTATTCATACACTTATTGGCCATTAGTTTATCTTCTTTTGAGAAGCTTCTGTTCATCTCTTTTACCCACTTTTTTTTTTTTTTTTTTTTTGAGAAAGAGCCTCAAGCTGTCACCCTGGATAGAGTGCCGTGGGGTCACAGCTCACAGCAACCTCCAACTCCTGGGCTCAAGAGAGTTTCCTGCCTCTACCTCTCAAGTAGCTGGGACTACAGGTGCCCGCCACAATGCCTGGCCATTTTTTGGTTGCAGCCATCATTGTTGTTTGGTGGGCAGGGGCCGGATTTGAACCCACCACTCAGGTGTACATGGCTGGTGCCTTAGCTGCTAGAGCCACAGGCACCAAGCCTTTTACCCACTTCTTAATGGAGTTATTTGATTTTTTTTCCTTGCTTATTTGCTTGAATTCTTTGTAGATTCTGGTAATTGGCCCTGATGGATATTTTTAAAATAATTTTTTAAAAGCTAAGTAAATTATAGTACATCCACAAAAATGCAATAGTATGCATCCAAGTTTATAAAATTTTGAATAATGTAGAAAAACACAAGAAATAATACTGAGTGAACAGAGAAGGATATCAACTTGCAAAACCTGTTATGACCTCAATTATGCAAATGAAAAATATATAAAAGGAAAACAAAAAGTAAATATGCTAGAATGTCAACCGTGGCTCTCTCATCAAAGTGAGGTTATAAATATTTATTTCTGTGATTTTCTTGTTTGATTTCAGACTCATTTATCATTTCCCATGAACTTTGTTTTGTAGGGAGCTAAACCTTGCAAAATCTATTTCTTATGCATTCTTACTCTGTCTCTCCATCAGAATTGACCAATGGAAGATATTAGACAGAGATTGGAGTGGGAAGAGGGGAAAAAACGGGGTATTTCTCTACCCCTCTCTGCTTGTTTAGGTAGTGGTTGTGTCTTCTCAATGGTTTCATCTCCCTCTTTAGTGACTGTGGATTCTTAGTTCTGGGAACATCACTTCTTTCTATCATCTTTCCAACCTTAAGGGTAACAGTAGATCTCTGGGTTGTTTGTCCATTCCTTGTTTATACATTTAGCTCTCCCCAGGCCTATAAAATGAGTTTCCTATATTAAATTTTCTCTATTGAATTAATTATTGTGTGTTCTATTTTTCTAACTGGACTTTGACTGACCTGGTAATTAATTATTGTTTTCTTAATTGTATTTTTCTAAATTTTTAGAAACTTGCTCAATTGTACATAAGTGGCTATTTTAATTGCTGTCTGTCTCTGTCCATGTATAATCCATATGTGTGTGTGTGTACATATATATTTACATCTGGAGAGAGAGATTTTATATGCATATATGCACCTAAATGTGTATATATTATTAATACATATGGATGGCTGTTATTATCTATCTTTTTTCCCTTCAATTTTTACCTGAGATGCTAGAGAGGGAGTCAAGTAGTTGGATGATTTAACTAACAATTACTAAGTGTCTTCTCTGGTCCAGGTACAAAGCTATCAATGAATTGGCCACAAATGGCTGCACTAGATGGTATAGAGACAAAACATTGGACTGAGTTGCTATTAAAACTTTGTTCTGTTCTAGCATTCTTTGTTTCTCATTTCTATGACCAAATAGAGCAGAAAGTATATCACAGAGGAAGGGGAACATAAATATATTTTTTGTCAGAAAGGGTGGAAGATAAAATGTAGTCTGGGCCTTCTAATCATGCAGAAGAGCAGGTTAAAATGTTGACTCCTGGGAAGAAATCTAGAGAAATCAGTTCTTTCTCAAAGATCACCCATGGTGGGTGGTGGGGATCTGGAATGTTTTTTGGCATTGATTGAGATGTTCTTTTAAGGCAAGTCTGGAGAGAGCACCCCTTCTTGTCAACATAAATCCCATAAGGCAGAGGAAAGCATGGTTGCTTTTATTTGTTTGTATTATAGAAGCCAGGTGGAGGATAAACAAAACTCTATAGACCAAGAGAAAAAAGCCCTGTGAAGCGAGCAGTGATCAGGCTGTTTCCTGAGGAATGCGGTCCTATGGGACCTCTGCACTTTTCATACTATTCATCTTTGAAATGACTTCAGGATTCAGTATCTTGTTGTTGTTGTTGTTGGGGATTCTTTGAGGGTACACAGAAGCAGGCTACATTGATTGCTTTTGTTAGATAAGGACCCTGTTATATTTGTGTCCCATCCCCCAAAGGTGAACTCTATCCCTTGACCCCCCACACTCTCCCTCTTTTCCTTTCTCAGCTCTCCCCGTCTCCCACCCCCACTGTGTACTAGGACCTTAATTGTCCTCATATCAGAATTGAGTACATAGAGTTCTTATTTCTCCATTCTTGTGATGCTTTAGTACGAATCATGTGTTCCACATCCATCCAGGTTAATACGCAGGATGTGAAGTTTCCATCTTTTTTAGTGGATGAGTAGTATTCCATGCTATACACATAGCAAGCTTGTTAGTCCATTCTTGAGGACTCCGTTTCTTGCTTCCCAAAGTGGTTGCTCTGAGAGATTGCTTGGTGACACCCACCTAAAGGACCTGAGACTTAGATTCAGAAAACCTGTGCTTGGTCTAGGTTCTTTCACCCTTAATGGTGGATGCCCTAAGCATGTTACTTACACCGTGAACTTTGTAGTTTTCACATCTCTAAAGTTGAGGATAATAATATTCATTCAACTGGAGGTCTGTGAGTTAAATCTGTTGCCTTTTGTGGCTTAACAGTCTCTCATCTCCTTATGAGGAGAGCCCCTAGCCCTTGGTATGGCATATGAAGACTTCATCTAAGCCCTTATTTTCCACTCTCTTTCCATATCACCCTCCTTTGAGGCAGTCATACCTAAGGATTTGCATGTTTCTTAAAGTGTTTTCTCACAGCCCTAGTTCCTTCCCACAAATACTTCCCCCTTCATGCAAAACACCTTTCTCAGTTATCTGGCTAGCAAACTTCTTGAAAACTCAACTTTTACTCCTTAGTAATGTCTTCCCTTGTTCCACAGGCGTAATTAATTTCTACTTCTTTGCTAATCCATTTCATCTGTGTAAACCTCCAAGGGAGTAAGTATAATTGTTTATGCCTCTATCTTTCCTAAAGGATGAAAAATTCCTGTATTCTAAATCTTTGTTTTCTCTTGTTAGTAAACCACAAATTGCCCATAACAAGTAATGAGTAAACTTAAGTTGAGTAAATAAATACAATTTGAAGAGTTTGGAGGCAAAACATTTCTGATGGAACATCAGAATATTAGAAAGGTTGAAAATGAAGCCTCTGATGCTGGCTCTCACTTTAGAAAGTCATCCCATCTCTCTTGGCCTTGGTTTTCTCCTCTTAATGCAAGAAAAGAAGAATAAATGGTCTCTAAGGTCCTTTTTACCTCAAGTGTCTTCGAATTGTCCTCTTGTGAAATGCAACAGAGATTCTAGTTCTTAGGCTTAGAGACCCATATCTTTTTTTTTTTTTTTTTTTTTTTTTTTGAGACAGAGCCTCAAGCTGTCACCCTGGGTAGAGTGCTGTGACATCACAGCTCACAGCAACCTCTGACTCCTGGGCTCAAGCAAGTCTCCTGCCTCTGCCTCCCAAGCAGCTGGGACTACAGGCGCCCGCCACAACGCCCGGCCATTTTTTGGTTGCAGCCATCATTGTTGTTTGGCAGGCCCAGGCTGAATTCGAACCCGCCAGCTCAGGTGTACATGGCTGGCGCCCTAGCCTGTTGAGCCACAGGCACCGAGCCTAGAGACCTATATCTAAAGGAAGTTAGAAATACCTCAGAAGTAGAGTGCAAGACAGAGACAGGTTCTGTGCAGAGGAAAGAGCGTTGATTAGAAACTTGATAGGTTCAAACCTTTTCTCTCCTGCTTCGTAACAAGTATGTGATTTTGCTCAGATAAATTATTTCTGTTCTGAGAAACCTATTTTTCTCAGTTGTAATTTGAGGAGAGTAAAGTCTTAGCAAAGGGCTTGTAAGAATTAAATTGGTAATACATTTTCATACTCTAATTCTGTCCACCAAAAAACAGTAATGTTATTTTGATTATTATCTCTTCACCACTATTGAGCTTGAGGAGATCTACCTAGAAAATCAGAGGGGCTTTTTGAGATAATCTCTTAAAAGGAATCATTGATGTTAAATTACTGGCCAGGAATTTATACTCTACATTTTGCAGTTGAAGACTTTATAATCTTCACCCTGCCAACGGCTACTCATCTGCAGCCCTCAACCACTTCACCTTTGAACTTAGGCAAGAATTAAAGTGTCTACAGCTTCTACAATGGGATGAAAATTATGCAGTGGTGAATTGTCTCATAAACTGTGGTCAAATGTACCATCAAACAAATGCAACAGACAATGTAAGCTCCTAATGACTCTAGGACAGAACGTGTGGGCTCCCTGGCCTCAGAAAGTTGATACATATTTACAGTATTTTCTTCTTGACTTTAGTAGAAATAAGCTAAGATGCCAATCATCTATCTCTAGATTTGTATATGTTAGTTTATGACTCATGTGATTCAGGCATCAAAAATATAAATTATTTCATAATGTCTTCATGATAATGAGGGTTGAGAAGTAGCTGGCTTGCCCCATGTTTTTCTGAGATTTCGTCTATTGACCTAAAGCTGAACGTTCTGGATAATATGCTAATAGAGATGAGAGAAAGAGCTGCCAAATATCTACATGAGCCCTTAGGACCACTCTTCCCTCCTGTCCCCATGAAAGATACTACGAAGCAGCAAGCCCAATAGGTCTGAGAGTCACAGAGCACTCACTACTCTAAAATTCTTGTCAAGACCATAGAACTGCAGGGTAGGCAGCTGGGTTTTGGAATAATGAACTCGCCAGACTCGGAGAGGAGCTAGACTCTGAGGAAAGTGACCACTCGACTTCTTCCCTCATCTCCTGCCCATCATGTCTTCCCAGAGAAGTGGGAAAGAACAAAGGAAAATAAAAAGATGTGGGAGTCATTCTGCAGTTTATCAAGATAATTGTGTACCTAATCTTTTCAGCACAATAGCTTTGAATTCCCTGTCTACTCAATTCAAGGCGGACTTGGCAAATACCACTTCCTATTAGAGAATGTGTTTTCACATACAAAATATGAGTAGTATAGTATGAGGGTGAAGAACTCAGACCCTGAGATCAGAGAATTTGGGCCTAAATCGTGGCTTTGCCATTTGTGAACTATATGACTTTGGGCAAGGTACAGAAGCTCGTTAGTCTCCATTTTTCTCATCTGTAAAAGGAGATACTCATTAAACCTTCCTCATGAGGATGCTGTGATGACTAAAGGACATTACCTGTATGACAATTAGAAGAGTGCTCAGCACCTGGATGTTTTCAGTGCAGGTGAGCTGCTTATTATTCTACCTGTGAGCTTCTTAAGGGAGGGACTTAATGGATTCACTCATTCAACAAGCAATTACCAATTATGTACTATGTGCTGGTTAACACACCAGTGCCTGACAACAAAGTCTCGTAGAGAAAAATAGATATATTTCTACTAATAGGAAGATGAGTATTATATGGGGCATGGAAGATAAAAAGCAACTTCAGAGTTATAATCATTAATTCTGCCCACGTGACCCAAGAATTCAGTCTTGAAGTTTGAGGGACATGTACCAGTTAACAAGGCAGAAAGGTATTTCTAGGGAAGTGCATATGTTAGATACTTCGTGTATATATGCATGTGTATACACATAGGCATATACACACAGAATCTACCTGTCTACATAAACACAAAAATATATACTTTGAAAATTGAGTACATGTATATATTAAAAACTCTGAAATTGCCTCCGAGAGAGAGGATTTTAAATTTCCCATCATGATTGCAGATTTGCTGACTGGTCAGGGTTTGTTCTATAATATTTTTAGTCAATGTTAATTAAAAACAAGTTTATGATTGTTATATCTTCTTAAAGGAAGTTCTTTTAATAATTATCTAGCATTCTATATTTCTACTAATGTTTTTCCCCCTTAAATTGTTTTATTCTAATACTATTATTATTGTTAGAAGCTTTAATTGGTTTATATGTTACATCTTTTTTCATCCATTTAATTTCAATGAGTTTTGAATCTCTCTCATGAGGTGTATATCTAGCTAAAAATGTAATGTGATGATCTCTAGCTTTTTAATAAATGAATTTAATTCACTTATAATTATTTTAATTACTACTTTTGGATATATTTCTACCATTTTATTTCCTCTTTATTTTTTTCCTTACTAATAAATACCATTTGACAGTTCTTAAAGCCAGCAATCATAGGTAATACATGCTTTAATTTTGGGAATCTGAATATGTCTGTATTTGTCTTACTCTTTGTTATGAACTGAACTATATTTTGCCCTGCCCCCGAGTTTATATGTTGAAGGCTTAACCCCCACTGCCTTAGATGTGACTGTATTTGACATAAAGAGCCTTTAAAGGGAGCATTAAATTAAAAAGAAGTTGTTAGGGTTGGCCCTGATTCAATTTGACTGGTGAGGTCTCGGCGAAACCCAACTTACCAACACCTTGATCTTGGACTTCCAGCCTCCTGAATGGTAAGAAAATAAATTTCTGCTGTTTAAGCTAGCTAGTCTGTGGAGTTTTGTATGGTAATGCTAGCAAACTCATACACTCTTGAATGATTGTAACAGGGAATAGAATTTAAGTCAAATTATTTTTCCCTCTTGGCATTTTGAAGAAGTCTATTGTTTTCTGGCAGAAATTGCTGCTAAAGAATTACTTGGCATTAGCCTTACTGTCATTTTAAGGTAGACAATTTGCCCCCTTTCTGTAGTAACTTCATAGGTATTCTCTGTATCCATGATGCTATCTATGTACATTATATGTAAGTACAGTTCTATTTTTATTTATCTTTTAGCCCTTGTGGTTTCAACCTGATTCCAACCATCTGTCCTCCATGCTGAAAATTTCTCCTCTATTATCTTTTCAAATACTGCTTTTCCATCCTTCTCTAGAAGTGAATAGATTGGATCAAGTCTTAGTTGGACAGCTGTTCTGGCCACTGCTAGAGCATTATAGAAACCACAACCTTGGGCGACAGGTGGTGTGACCTCTTTCATGGATGGGAGAGTCCTCCCTAGACTCTCCGTTTTAGTGCATGAAAGCCACTCTGGTTCGCTGCCATATTTGATTCTCATTGCTCTGGAAACACAACTTCCAGCTGTCTTGGCCAGTTAGGTAAAGAGTCTGATAGGCCACAACTTTAGCCCTGATTACTGCTGTGTGTTTGATTCTATTTCTGGGCCACAGAGATGCTTATTTTTTTTTTAATCATGATTTTTCTTAACTTTTTATTTTAAATATTTTTGGCCTTAGAAGAGTTTCTGAGATTGTACAAAAAGTTTCTATATACCTTCCTGTCAACTTGCTCTAATGTAACATCTTATAACACACTAACGTTTTTGATAGTTTCCTCTTTGTAGTTTATCTCTTACTTTTGGGTATTTGATACTCAAGGGCAGTAGAAGCATGAACATAATTGGCTCATCTTGACCAAAATCTCTGGGCCACAAATTTTCACATTGACTGTCATTTAATCACCTATCCATTCATTTGACAAATATTTATTAGGCACTTATGATGTTAAAAGCACTAGCCTAGGCACAAAAGATATAGCAGTGATCAAAACAGGCAAAAAAGTCCTAGCCCTTGCATTATTAAAATGTTAGTATTGGATATAAAAATAATAAAGAAGATAAAAATGACAAAATATATGGTGTGTTCTATAGTGATAAATGCTGAGGAGATAACATAAAACTTGGAAAGACAATAAGAAGCGATGGAGGCCAATGAGGGTGTGTTTGTAGGATTAAATATAGGCACTGAGAAGGCCTTGTGGAGAAGGACGATTGGTGTGGCCTGAGCCATATAGATATCCTGGGAAAAATAATCTTCAAAATAATCTTGAGAACTTGGCATTAGAACCACAGGGAAACTGAGTTTCTGAAGGAGTAAGCAACTTGCTTCTGCACATTTTCAGTAAATGCAAGAACTACGATTTGGACCTAGGTCTTCCTGACCCCAGAGCTGTGTTCTTATCTGTATGGTTAAGCACAGATTTACAAAGAGACACGTGTGCCCCTCCAAGGGGTGCATTCTGGTCCTTTTACTCATAACTTAGTACTAAGTCATAGTGTTCTCATAAACCTTTCAAGAAAACCCCAGAAATCTGTTTACAGAGTACTTGAGGTTTTTCAACAAGATGTTTTTGTTAAACTAGCTGTGTTTCATAAAATATGACTTTGGCCTTTTCAGCCAGTGGTCCAGGAGCTTGAGTGGTCATGGCCAGCCTGGAAGATGGCCAGCGCCTCTGTGCAGGACAGTTGCCTGTCAGCTCCCACACCAAGAGGGAAGTTAATAATTCTCCTTGAGAGTGTTTGTTCTTATTTTGCTACCTTTGGACACTCATATCATCCACGTTCATCAAAATATAGCATGAAACATGAGCCTTTATGAGTAAACCTTGCTAATTCTTACAAAGCAGAGAGACAAGCAGTATATACTGTAAAAGGTTTGAATTACAGGGGATCTTAATGGACAGTATGTATAACTTTCTCTTTAAAGGAATGCAATAATATCAACCTGGGCCCAAGAGGAGCTCTCGTTGGGTGGTGACTTGTCTGTAGGATTTTCATGAAGAGTTTAAACATAGTTTCCTAAGCCTGACCTTCAGAAATTGGACTCAAGTCTTGGCTGATAATAACAAGGCATCTAACTATTCAACCAGTGACCCCTCCCACAAATGACCATTCTTTGGTCCAGAAGTGCAAATGCACATTCTTCCCGAGGGAATTAATGGCCTCTTCAGGATAGACTCCAACCTACCTCAGCAAGTATTCATTCGTTCATTAATTTTTTCATTGTCCTTGATACCCCTTGCTCTCTGTTCTTTATTCCTTACCTTCACTGTCCTATGTGTATATTTTCTGACCATTCCACACTATTCCTGTTATGTTGATCCATCCTGCCAGCATAGTTTTGTTCCCGTGAGCAGAGTCTCTTACCTGGAAATGTTTTTCTCTCACCCCTACATACGATGTATCAAAGTCTTGTTCCATATTCAAGACCATGCTCAGGGGCTCTCTACTCTGTAAGTCCTCCTAAATCTTCCAGTGAAATTAATTTCTCTCTTTCCTCTTGTGTTTCCATAGTTTGGAAGAAAAAGAAGGAGGATGAGGGGGAGGGAAAGAAAGAAGAAGAAAATAAAGAGGAAGAGGATGGGAGAGAAAGAGGGGAGAGATGAGGAGGAGAAAGAAGCAGCAGCAGGTGAAGAGGGGGATAGTGTCGTGATGCATCTTAACATGGCTTACCCTTGATAGGTCCCAAAGGGTGACTTTCTGTCTGTCCCTCAGAGGCCCAGCATTACTTGTCTTTTTTTCTTGCAGAAGGACATGTTCACTAAATCCTGGTGACTAAGGAGAACAAGATGAGGATTGTTAGACATGAGCGCATTCGTGGTTAGTGTGGAGTAAGTGAAGTTCTACCTAAGTGCTAGAAATCACTGGTCTTCTACAGAGACAGAACAGTCCAATAAGAATCTTGTCTACAAAGTTATATACTTGGCTCAGAAATTTCTTCTTTCTTTTTCCTTTTCACATTTTAACATTCACCCTAAGCTATAGCTTACATCTAACTAGAATTTTTAAAAGACACTTGGAGGTGGGTGCTGCACTCTTGTTGAAGCTGTGCACTGCACTATGGTTAAGGGCAATAAGCGTAGACTCAGGAGTCAATACTTCCACCCAATCCAAATTGCAAAATCGCGTTTAGCAAAACAAGTCTATTTCTGAAAACAAGTTTGCTTTCTCCTTATTTCTTCAAATGTGAACAATACCTCCTTCACAGGCTTCTGCAAGAATTCAGTGAGATAATATAGTAAGGATATTAGCACAGAGATTAACTCAAAGTAAGTGCAAAATAAAAGATGTAATTATGATTGTAATTGCTAATGGTGATTCCCTCTCCTGGGTCCCTGCCAGAGAAGAGCAGTTCTCAGTTAGTCCGTTTGCAGCCCCCCTTCCTCAATCACATGAGCAGTTCAGGCAAAGCTGTGCTGAGATCACTCATTCATCCCCTTATGGTACGTGGGTCATACAAAAGTTTTGAAATACACAAAAATCAAGAAACATAAAATCCTTGTGTACAGAAACAAATGAAGCCCTCTGAGCAACACCAATAAACTGAGAACATTAAAACTTACTTGAGTGAATCAGAAAGTTTGAGGTTGAATGTGTTTCTTGGAAGTGAAATAGTGGACCGTAGCACAGTCTGTCTAAAAACTTTTATAGTGACCCACATGAACTTGGTCAAAGTTTCTGCTTTGCTCTTTCTCATTCTGTTCCTGGTTCTTTCTTTCTCAATTAAGTAATAATATCCTGGCTTTGGTGGTGGCTCTTTTCACCTGTGATGAGAACAGTTCCTGGAAGAATGAAGCTAGATGTGGTCTTTTTTTTTTTTTTTTGGAGACAGAGTCTCAAGCTGTTACCCTCGGTAGAGTGCCATGGCATCTAGAGTGCCACAGCTCACAGCAACCTCAAACTCATGGGCTTAAGCGATTCTCTTACCTCAGCATCAAAAGTAGCTGGGACTACAGCTGCCCACCACAACGCCTGGCTATTTTTGTTGTTGTTGTCATTATTGTTTAGCAGGCCCGGGCTGGGTTCGAACCCACCAGCCTTGGTGTATATGGCCAGTGCCCTAACCTACTGAGCTATGGGAACCAACCCTAGATGTGGTCTTTAAGGAATAAACAACAGTGGTATGGTAGGTATTAATTTTTTAAAATTTGTGTTTTGAAATAATTTCATATTTATAAAACATTTTCTAAAATAAAACAAAGAATGCGTGCCTATCTTTTTTACCCAAATTCCCCAAAGGTTAACATGTTTCCCCACATAACCATCATGTAATATTGCGATTATGAAAGGAACACTGATGCAATGTTAGTATCTAATCTATGGCCCAAATGCACGTTTCTCCAGTTGTCCTACAAATCCCTATCTTTATGGTTCAGTGTCCAATCCAGCATCACAGCTTATGCTATATTATATCTCCTTAGTCTAATTTGAGATATACCGAGCCATTCTTTGACTTGATATTTGATCTATGACCTTGATACTAGTTATTTTGTAGAATGTGCCTCAATTAGTCTGAAGTTTTCTCATAATTAAATTCTGGTTATGCATTTTTAGCAGGAAATAACCCCAGCAATGTTATCGTGTCCCTCTAAATGTGTTATATCAGGAGGCACATTGTAGGAGACTAAGTACCAGGCTTATGGGAGCGGTCTCTGGTTCTTGAGGGAGGTTCTGGGAACAGGACAATCGCCCAGCCAGGGTGGAGATGTTTTCCAGCCTGGAGACAAGCCCTCAAGCAACTGCATGAGTTCATGAGATAAGATCTGTGGCTTCTTAGCAAGCAGGTGTTGGACCCTTGAACATTTGTGGTGCATCAGGGTGGGAGTCAAGCCTGTGGGGAAAGAGCACATGATCATTAAGCACCTAACTCCCGTATGTGGGCCCCCCACACCCGTTGTATACTGTTTCAATAAAAGGCCACAACAGAGGTTACTCCGGGCTTCCCTGCACCTATGGGAAGTCCACCTCTTGCAAGCATTGTACTTGCAATCCGTGTTCTGGCTGTTTCTTGAGCTCAGTGTTGGTGTGGTGTAGCGGCACCGACAGCACAAGATGTTCATTTGTCCCTTTGCTGGTGAACACTGACTCAATGTTCCAGGGATCCTCAAAGTGGTGATACCTTGGGACTATGTAAATATTCTGCTTCTTATACTTTTGATTTGTTTGTTTTTGATCACTACATTTTTGTATCTCTTCAAGACTCTCGCCTAAGACAATTATTACTTTTTTGGTTGTCAGATGGTGTTTTTCTATTTTCCTCCTTTTGTATCACTTATTATTTAAAATTCTACTCTGATAAAGAGATTTTCCTTCTCCTCATTTGTCCATTCTTTCACATAGTCATTCATTTACATCAGTATGAACTCTGATACTTATTGTAGTATTTGAATACAACTTATTGCACCCACTATTTTATGGCTAATGTTATCTTAGACTTGGCTGTTGGAAACTCTTTGAAGTTGGCTCCTGAGTCCTTCCGACATGCTCTTATATTGTTTTTCCTCCTGAAGGTTGTGTGGAGTCTGTTGCACATCAAGAAAATAAAGCCTCTTTGATCCATTCCAGCAAATTTAAACAGCTGTTGGTAACCCTGCCCTTTCAACCACTGTAATTTAACTGTGGCCATATGCTATCTATAGCCCACATGTAGGTGTTACCTGGTTGGCGTTTGTGTGTACATTTGCTGTTTCAGTAGCTCCTATGTGGTCTGCCATGATCGCCTCTCTATTGGTAGTTTCTTTGAAATATTTTGTAGAAACCCCAACAACACAATTCCCCATAGACTCTTAAGCTCTAAAACACACTCTTTCTGCATTGTTCCTGCACTGGATTCTATTTAATTAACATTTGATTTTGCATTGCAAGACCCTGATATACATTAGGAGGTCACCACCCAGCCGTTTATCTTTTAAAGTAACTGGACTGATTATTTTTTTTTAAGTTCCATCAGGTTAAAACAGTTAGCAATTTTTCTCCTTGCAGTGTCCCTTCAGCCTGGACCAGACGGATAATAGATCAGTGTAGGTTCAGATGCATTACAACATTAGTCATCAATTAGGTTTAAACCGGCACTGTAATATATCATTTATCTTGCCTGCCACGGTTCTTTTGAACATTTAATTTTTTAAGGCCTCTTAGGTTTTTTTTTTTTTTTTCTCCCTAACTGGCCTCCTGCCTCTCTCCTTTGTCTCTGACATAGCCATCTCCTTAAGGAACAATAAAAATTAGATTTGTTTGACCTGCTCTCAGGGTTCGTTTCAGCGAGATGGATTTTAATAGCTTTGACTGGTTGGGCAGACAGCTTTTATATAATATTCCAGACGTTTACGCACTGTCTTTCCCTGGGCCCTAAGCAGGTATGTCTGCAAGAGGATGTGTCTGTGTGCCACTAAGGAGCAACTTACTATGCTTTTCATATCACAGTTCCTCTGGGAAATTGCTTACTCCTGGGTATGGTGGGCATCTCATTAAGAGCTCAAGTCATTGCAAGTCTTCTTCCTCTAATAACTTTGTTTTAATTCCCTGCATTGCACATTTATTTTATTGTTAGTGTCAAAGGGATGTTCTTTGCTCGCAGAGGTCTTTCTAAGTTGGCTTGGGCTGTACTGGGTTCTTTCTGTTTCTTTCAGGTATGCAGCGTCACCTTCTCTATGAATATTCTGATTCAGCGTTTCTCCCTGGAAGGTGGATCGAGGTCATGGGGAGACTAAGAGTTTCTTACCTACACTTGCCAGGGTATGAATCAGATCCTGCACTTTATTACATGAGCTGCTCTCTGATTTTGAACTGATGACCCCCTGCTCCCGTGGCTCAGAGTCCACCTTGCTAGAATAATGATACTCCCTGCCTTATGGTATAATCACCAGTTTTTGACAAAAGCATAGAAGTCCCTATGGAGTGCCTGACACAAGATCAGGGACTTTTGAACAACCCTAAATTCAGTTTTTTCTTTGCAAGGAAGAGATAATAATATTCATGCCACTAAGATTTATTGAATATCTACCAGGTTCCAGGTACTCTTCTAAGGTGGTGTCAGAGAACAAAATAGACAAAGATTTTAGATCTGAAGGTTAAATTCTTGGAGAGACTGACAGAAGATAAGGTAAATAAGTAAAATTTTGGTATGTTAGGTAGTGCTAGGCACATACACCAGGGAGACAAATATAAAGCAGGGCTGCTGAAAAGTTTAAATAACATATAAAATGTGCCTAGCCAGTGTCTGCAACATAATCGATAATCCATTAATAGTATTTGTTCATATCAATCATTCATTTATTATGTCATATATTTATTTAGTAAAAGGCAAAATATTTATACGATCTGAAGAGAAACCAGAGCATGTCATATATTTATTTAACATCTGTTAAAACCCCACTTTAGCCTAGATACAGATCCTATAATTCTTGGGCACTTCTACAATATTAGGGTATAAAATTTCTTTCTTTGTCTTTCTCTTTCTTTTCTTTTCTTTTCCTTCCTTCCTTCCTTCCTTCCTTCCTTCCTTCCTTCCTTCCTTCCCTTTCTTCTCTTCTTCTCTTTATTTCCTCTCTCTCTTTCCTTCCTCCTTCTGTTTCTTCTTTCTTTCTCTCTCTCTCTTTTTCTCCTTCCTTCCTTCCTTCCTTCCTTCCTTCTTTCCTTCCTTCTCTCTCTCTTTCTTTCTCTCTCGTTCTCTCTCTCTCTCTTTCTTTCTTTCTCTCTCATTCTCTCTCTCTCTTTCCTTCCTTCTCTCTCTCTCTCTTTCTTTCTTTATTTCTCTCTCTTCTCTCTCTCCTTCCACCCC
Organism: Perodicticus potto; assembly: GCA_963574655.1. NCBI lineage: Eukaryota > Metazoa > Chordata > Mammalia > Primates > Lorisidae > Perodicticus > Perodicticus potto. Next base: position 19,038 of record CAUYRH010133546.1, read on the forward strand.
CAACTCCTCCTCTATACCAGGCACTTTGCTAAGGGCTAGGATACAAAGAGAGGAGGTGTCTGTCTGCAGGTCATCCACAGTCTCATACAATCTCAGCTATGACAAAAGCAAAAGAATCATGGAGATAAGAGGAGAAGTGGACTGGGGCCTATGAGGAGCTTGGATTTGGGAAAGAACTAAAGCAGTTTGCTTTGTTCTGGTTTCTGGCACAACAAATTTACAATTTCCTGATGCTAATGGTAATGTCTGTGGATTATCGGTGATCGGTGACCTTCTCTGATTCCTTGGTTCTGTCTCTGAATCCACCTCAACTTCCAATAACTGGGCCAGGGTAGGCTGGCGTGTGGGGAAGCTCACACCAAAAGGCTTTGCTTGGAAGAAGAAACTATAAACTACTGGCTAACTTTGAGTTTCTTGTGCTAAGACAAAAATTGCTAGAGAAGCTGGGTAAAATCAGTTGAGATTTTTACCATATTTCAATATATTGAGATGACCAAATTTTCATTTCGACTCTGCCAAGAATTTGTTGTCTGAATGTGGGCTCTGAGAAATGGAGTGGTTGGATTAAATAACTTCTGGCTCTGAAAATTACTCTGTAAAATTAGTTAATTTAGTTGCTCTATGCTCATTCACATAATTACTCATCTATCGATCTATTCATTTGTTCTTGTATTCATCCAGTCACGTTTTTGAGCATATTTTTTCTGCTAGGCATTGTGCTGTGTGTTGCATTATAATACGATAAATGTATAATGCATTTCTAGCAATCAAGAAGTTGGATTGTATTTTTCAGGGGTTATTTAAATTTTCTTTTACTTTACTAGACAACATTAACAACAACAACAACAACAAAAGTCCTCCCTTGTCCTTACATATAGCATAATAGCACAATGACTGAGACAGGACCAGGAAGCTCCCTCTGTCCCCATTCTACAGGGAAGGACCTCAAGGCATGGAGAAATCTAGTGGGAGTAGCAGGCACTGGCCTGGGTGCTGATAATACAGTGGGGAATGAGGACAGTGACCAGCCATCCTAGTTTGCTGGAGACTGTTCCAATTTCAGCACAGAAAGTCCTGCATCCTGGTATATCCTTCAGTTCTGGGCAAACCAGAGTAGATGGTTACTGTGGGCAAACCAGAGTAGATGGTTACTGTGAATTCCTTTAAAATATCTCCTACATCATAGAACATCAAATGTCATGCCAGGTATCTGAATGAAATCAGTAAGATTTACTGATTTCGATGAAAACAAGTAAATATCATGCTGAAAACATTTATTTGCTTTCTCCCAGAGACCTGCAATGTGTCTGCTTCTCTTGCTAATGAACCCCCAAGTTTAGCTGGTTATTGAGTAGATGGGAGATATCTGTTCCATATGGAAACTGGCCAAGAGATAAAAACATGTATTATGATGTAACGATGGCCAATTTGACCCTTTCCCTTCTCTCTGTGAGTACAGAATAGCAAGTGTAGGGACCACAAGCTATTCTCTGGGGGATTTATTATTTTTAACATTTTGGAATATAGTTTTACTTTAGGTATGGTGGTGGATGCAGGGAAGACCGAATTCCCTGTGTGCTATCAGTATGAATAATTACTTTGTGTCACATATGCCTCTACACTTCTAGGAGCAGATAGCTTGCTGACTTGAGTTGCTTTTTAAAAATATCATTAATTCTATATTTTTTCCTGATGACCAGATTACTTCAACAAATGATGAGGATGGTGGGCTGGGGATCAGGAAAACCTCAGAGCTTTTGTACAATTTGAAAACCTATGCTAGTTCATTTCTCTCCTGGAGTCTCAGCATTTCCACCTGGAAAGGGGCATAGCCATGTCTGCCTCAACACCTTTCTGGAGGGGTGGAGAAGATAAATGGTAGCCTTGCCCTGTGCAAAATGTCCTGAGCTCTGGGAAGAAAGGCCCGAGCAACTATCACTTCTTGCTGACATTATTCTGCTTTTTTTGGGGGGGGGGGGAGGGGGGTACAATGTGCTGGTTTTATATACAATTTGTAATATTTTCATCGAACTAGTTAACATAACCTTCACGGCATTTTCTTAGTTATTGTGTTAAGATATTTATATTCTACATTTAGTAAATTTCACATGTATCCTTGTAAGATGCACCATAGGTGTGGTTACCCTCCCTCCACCGATCCTCCCCCTTACCCTCTCCTCCCTCTTTTCTTTCCCCTTCTTCTTGGGTTATTAATGGGTTATAACTTTCATATGGAAGCTATAAATTAGTTTCATAGTAGGGCTGAGCACATTGGATACTTTTTCTTCCATTCTTGAGATACTTTGCTAAGAAGAATATATTCCAGCTCTATCCATGTAAACATGAAAGAGGTAAAGTCTCCATCTTTTTTAAGGCTGCATAATAGTCCATGATACATATACCACAATTTATTAATCCATTCGTGGGTCAATGGGCACTTGGGCTTCAAGCTATAACCCAATTATAACCCAAGAATATAGGGAAAGGTGAGAGGGAGAGGAGAAGGGGGGGAGGATGGGTGGAGGGAGGGTAATTGGTGGGACCACACCTACCGTGCATCTTACAAGGGTACATGTGAAATTTACTAAATGTAGAATATAAATGTCTTAACATAATAACTAAGAGGATGCCGTGAAAGCTATGTTAACCAGTTTGATGAAAATATTTCAGATTGTATATAAAACCAGAGCATACCCCATGATTGCATTAATGTACACAGCTATGATTTAATAATAATAATAATAAACAAAGAAGTCTTTACTCTGCTGGGTCACCAGTTGAGAGCTGTCTGAGAAAAAAAAAAAAAAAAGAAGGAAAGAAAATGCTAGCATGGGAGTGAGCACTGATTACTATAGGACATTGAAGAGAGAAAGTTCACCAGGTCTTGAAAGTTCAGAGGTACCTTGTAGGAGGAAAAAGAATCAATGCACGTGAAAATGAAAAGCTAACCACGTAATAAGAAGAGGGGTTTTCAGGAAGAAAGAAAAGACAATGAGGAATTATACACGTCATATCTAAGGAATATGTATGTCTGAAATAATTCTTTCCATGTCACAAAGCTATTCAGAGACAAGTACATCACTATTTCATATTCACTTTCTGTAAAGGCTTGTATTATGGGAGGCCTACTTTCCTAAATCCCAAACATCATAATGGTGGCCAGCTGCAAAAGAAAGTAACTACTTTGTTTAACAATAGAATTTCCAGGTCCCCAAGCACTTTCTAGATTTCCCTTGTTAAGTCTGTTATACACACACACACCAATACAATCTCAGTAAGTTGAATTTATGACAAATGTGGTATAGAAGACGCAGCTGAGAATTTTGTCTGTGTGCAAGACATGTCTGCAACAATTTATCTTTATTATCTTGTAATGGCATAGTGTTTTAAATCAAAAGTCTTTGGAGTCAACCAAATCCATGTTCAAATCCATGTTCCAAAAATAATTTATTGTGTGACTTAAAGCAAATGCATTTCTTTCTCTGAGCTTCAACTTCCTCTTCCATAAAATGTAAGTATAGTAGTAAGTAGTTTGTAAGATTTTTGAGGAGATTAAACAGCATTCAAATAGTTTAGTTCTCATTTAACTATTCAAGTATGTTACCTTGTACCACTCTACCATTAACAAAGTTTTTTAAAATATAGTGATAAAAAGTGAAGAAAATGATGGATGAATTGATTTAAGAATGAATGAGAAAATTGGGAAAAAAAAATCCAACCTGTCTTTATTAAATGTTTTCTACATTTGAAAGATCCTTTAAGTCAATGACAATGTAGCCCAATCAACGGTTACAGAGTAGGGGGTTAATTTTTATTTGCTGAACTAAAATCATTATGAACATCTCTTCTAACCTCACTTAGATTATCTTCTTACATCTTCTAAGTACAAATGAATGGATTATACAAGATTAATGGTGACCCGGAAATTTCAGGTAGATAGCCATGAGCCATGACAATACTAAAAGGCATCTGCTGTGGGTTTTGATTTTATCATTGTCTCTGATTTAAAAAAAAAAAAAAAAAAAAAAGGTTTATGATTTCATTGATGTCTTCATTATATACTTTTGATATTTTACTCACTGGCAACAAAAAAAAAATAAAC
>CAUYRH010133547.1:0-13114 GCA_963574655.1 Perodicticus potto
GGATATAAAATCAATGTCCACAAATCAGTAACCTTTCTATATGCCAATAAAAACCAAGATGAGAAGCTGATCCAGGACACAATTCCCTTCATAGTAGCTTCAAAGAAAATGAAATACCTAGCAATATACCTAACAAAAAAGGTGAGGACCTCTACAAAGAAATTATGAAACCCTGAGAAAAGAAATAGCAGAAGATAATAACAAATGGAAGAACATACCATGCTCATGGCTGGGAAGAATCAATGTTGTGAAAATGCCTACACTACCCAAAGCAATCTACAGATACAATGCATTCTCCATTAAAATACCATCATTATACTTTCAAGATTTGTAAAAAATATTTTTTTGCTTTGCATGGAAGTAGAATAAAGCCCATATAGCCAAGACAATTCTTAGTAATAAAAACAGAAACAAAACAAACAAACAGACAACAACAAAAAAGAAACAAATAAAAAAAGGGGTATCACCCTACCAGACTTTTGGCTATCCTACAAGACCATAGTGATCAAAACAGTATGGTATTAGCACAAAAATAGAAAAATTGACATTTGGAACCAATTAGATAAACATGAGATGAAACAAACATCTTACAGCCATCAGATAACAAGAACATACACTGAGGAAAGAAATCCCTATTGTATAAATGGTGCTAGGAGAACAGATAACCACATATAAAAGACTGAAACTGGACCCACATCTCTCCCCTCATACAAAAATTGAATATGGATAAAAGAGTCAAATCTAAGGCATGAAGCAATAAAAATCCTCAAAGAAAAAGTGGGAAAAATACTTCAAGATATCGGCCTGTGGAAAGATTTTACAAAGAAGACTTCTGTGGCAATTACAAAAACCAGAAAAGTGAACAAATGGTACTTAATTAAACTAAAAAGCTTCTTTACAGCTAAGGAACAAAAAAAAGTACAAAAATCCCATATATCACTTGGAAAGATAAATTAATATAACCTTTTCTAAAGATGACATAAGATTGGCTAAAAAACATATTAAAAAGTGCTCATTGTCCCTAATAATTAGAGGAATGCAAATCAAAACCACCCTGTGATATCATCTAACCCCAGTGAGAACAGCCCACATCACAAAATCTCAAAGCTGCAGGTGCTGGCGTGGATGTGGAGAGAAAGGCACACTTTTACAATGCTGATGGGAATGCAAACTAAAGCAGCCCTTTTAGAAGAAAGCATGGAGAATCCTTAAAAACCTGACATTAGACCTTCCATTTGATCCTGCAATCCCATTACTAGGCATTTACCCAGAAGAAAAGAAATCCTTTTCTTTTCATAAGGACATTTACACTAGACTGTATTGCAGCTCAATTTGCTATTGCCAAAATATGGAAACAGCCTAAATTCCCATCAACCCAGAAATAGATTAACAAGCTGTAGTATATTTATACCATGGAATACTATTCAGCCACTAAAAAGTTGGAAACTTTACATCTTTTGTATTAACCTGGATGGAGTTGGAATACATTCTTCTTAGTAAAGCATCACAAGAATGGAGAAGAAAGAATCTACTGTACTCTATTCTAATATGAAGGCTGTAGATGAGCTAATACAAGGTGGGGGATAGGGGAATGAACAAGTGGGGAGTAGTGGGGAGGGAGGGAGCTGTGGGTTTTTGTGTATGGCACAACGGTTGGGGGCAGGACCCAATAATAAGGTAACTTTAACAAATGCAATCAGTGTAACCTAATTCTTTGTACCCTGAAAGAATCCCAAACAATAAAAAAAGAAAAAAAGGAGATAACTAACAACCATAGACGTGTAGGGTAGTGGTTAGAAATTAGTCAGACTTGAGTTTTCATTCTGCTCTTCAATTTACTAGCTATTATCCTTGGGATCTGCTTGCTAAAATTGTTTTTAAGATTAAATTAAATAATGTATGTAAAGTACTTAGTATTAACATATATTAGCAAAAAAAAAAGTACTGTTTATTAACCTAATTAGCTCCTAGGGTAGACTGTGATCAATGTAGTGCAGTGCTTGAAAGCCAGAAATGGTATCCAAAGAAGTAATAAATGAAATACGAAGTAAGAACATAACTAAGGTAGAAATACTTTCTGCTGGAAGAACTAGAATTTAACATTCACCATGGTTATTAAGAAAAAGAAAACAGTAGAGACAAAAATAATCATTCACCAAATAACTGACCTGTACCAAGCATTTTGCCAAATTCATTACATGTATTATTTAATTTTGGTAACATCGCTATGAGGTAGGACTACAGGCCCTTCTTTATTTGTGAACCATGCCTTTTCTGCCAAAGGAAAGATAGACTTCCCTTCACCTAGTCTTTTCTTCAAACACACATCCCTGAGAACCCTTTGCTGAACTTTGCTACAGGTGCCAGTGGCAGGATACATGTTTCCCTCCTAAAGTGTTACTTTACTATTAGTTATACTAACGTTTGCTTTCCTTTAAAAGATGAAAACATCAATGAAAGTAGTGTCTTCTCTGATTTGGTTTTTATTTTATCCCCACCACCCAGGACCAAATAGTAGGGTTTCAATAAATACTTGTTGATTGAAGGAATATATAATCATATTACCCAGCCAAAAACAAAACAAAACAAAACAATAAAAACAAGCAAACAAACAAAAAACAGAAAGAAAAACAAATGAAACCTGACATATTTCAATTTTGTGTTCAAACTTTTCATGAGGTATCAGCAGCCAATCACTTTTATCAGTCATAAAAGGAAAATTTCCTCCAGCTCTACAATCTTAAATTCTGTCCTCCATTTCATATTTTATGAATAAACATACTTGGCAATCAGAAGGGAAATTCATAATCCCAGATCACTTCAGAATAAACTAAATATGGTTGAATAAACTAAAACTCCTTAAAAGTCAGGAGAGCGGTGTAGGAGAGGGCAAAATGTTTAGACAGATATGTGGTTCAAACTGTCATCAGTGATGATTATGGGGAGTTGACCTTAGGGGTATTTTTTTCTGCTCTGTGTGAATAGCTTGCAAATTGTGTCTGCAAAGTGGTTTGACTGAAAATGCTTCTATTCTAAAGTGTTATGATTTTTCTTTTCACTCATTTCATGAAGATATGATGAAAAAATGTAATGATCAAAATAAAAGTTTGTTTTAAACTAGTTAAAAGAAAAAAACAAAAAGAAGAAAACCCCCATGACTCAACCATAAGACTCCTGAAAGTGATCAAGAAATACAGTAACATTTCAGGTTATAAATTCAATGTCCACAAATAAGTAGCCTTTGTATATATCATTAACAGCCAAGTTCAGAAGAAAATCAAATACAAAATTCCCTTCATAGTAGTTTCAAAGAAAATGAAGTGCCTAGGAATATACCTAACAAAAGAGGTGAAGGACCTCTACAAAGAGATTTATGAAACCCTAAGAAAATAAATAGCAAAAATCATTTAAAAATTGAAGAACATACCATACTCATGGCTGGGAAGAATCAACAATGATAAAAACTCCATCCTACCTAAATCAATCTACAGATTCAATGCAATCTTCATTAAAATACCAACATTATACTTTGAAGAACTGCAAAAAAGTGCTTTGTTTTGTATGGAACCAGAAAAAAATCCCCCACATAACCAAGGCTATTCTTTTTTTTTTTTTTTAAGGTTATTTTTATTTTTTGCAGTTTGGGGCCAGGGCTGGGTTTGAACCTGCCACCTCTGGTATATGGAGCCAGCACCCTACTCCTTTGAATCATAGGCGCCACCCACCAAGGCTATTCTTAGTAATAAAACAAAGCTGGAGACATTCCTCTACCAGACTTAAGGTTATATTGCAAAACCACGTGATCAAAATGGGAATATACTTGTGCAAAAATATAGACAAAGTCATATGGTACAGGATAGGAAACTGAGAGATTAAAACAGTCTCTAGTTGTCATCTGATCTTTGATAAATTAAACAAAAGCATACATTGGGGAAAATAATCCTATTCAACAAATGATGCTGAGTGAACACGATAATTACATGTAAAGACTGAAACTGGACCCGCATTTTCACCACTTACTAAAATTAACTCAAGAAGGATAAACGATTTAAATCTAAGACATGAAATGACAAAAATATTAGAAGAAAGAATGGGAAAATCTCTTGATGATGTCACACTGAGGAGACATTTTATGATAAAAACTGCAATGGCAACCATAGCAACAACAACAACAAAAAAGCAAATGGGATGTAATCAAACTAAAATGGTTTTGCATGGATAAAGACACAAGTAAAGAAAATAGACAAGCTTCAAAATGGAAAAAGATATTTTCATGGTATGGATCTGACAAAGGGATGATAACTAGAATCTACAGAGAAATTAATCAAGAAAAAAAAGTAAACAATTCCATCTACCACTAGACAAGAGATATGAAAAGAACCTTCTCAGAGAAAGACAAATGAATGGCTAACAAACATTTGAAAAAATGCTCATAATCCCTACTCATCAAAGAAATACAAATTTAAACCACCTTGAGATATCACCTACCTCTGTGAGAATAGCCTTCATCACAAAGTCTCAAAGTTGCAAATAGCATGGATGTGGAGACAAGAGAACACTTTTACACTGCTGGTGGGACTGCAAAGTAATACACTAATACAATCTTTATGAAAGAGATTATGGAAAATCCTCAAAGAACTCAAATTAGACCTCCCATTCAATCCTGCAATCCTGTTAGTAGACATCTAACACGAAGAAAAAAGAAATATTTTATCATAAGGACATTTGCATTAGACTGTTTATTACACTTCAATTTATAATCAAATAAAATTTATAATCACTAAGATGTGGAAACAACTTAAATGCTTACCAACTCAGCAATGGATTAACAAACTGTGGTATATTTATATTATGGAGTACTATTCAGCCATTAAAGATGATGGAGTCTTTACATCTTTTGTATAAATCTGGATGGAGTTGAATCATATTCTTTTTAGTACAGTATCACGAGAATGGAGAAGCAAGAATCTAACGTACTTGGTACTTATATGAAGCCAGTAGATGATCGGATACATTCCCATATATTCAAATCAATTTAAGGTGGGGGGCCAGGGGATGAGAGAGCAAGATGGCAGCTGCATAACAGCTTCTTTGCAACCAGGCACAGTGAGATTGGGGAGAGAAGACTCTAGGCACCTCTGGCTTGTAAACTCTGCCCAGAAACATCCCTTTGGGTATGCAGGGAGGCAGCAGGAGACCTCTGAAACCCAGGAGGATGGTCAAAGCAGTGGAGAAGTGGCAAGTGGTTGTGTTCGGTCTGAGGCCATAGTGGCTCTCATGGCTGCAGCTATAGCAACAGTGAGATTGCAGACAGGTAAGACCTTCCCTGTGGGTTGTTTTGTTTTCATGGACTTGGGCACTTGGTTGAATTAACTTGGGAGACTGTAGGTGAAAGTGTAAGTGACTTTGAGTGGTGTTCAGAGTTTGCACTAATGTACACAATTATGAGTTAATAAAATTAAAAAAAAAAAAAACAAAAAAACAACAGAGTTTGGGAGTGAGCCCCTAGGCTGAAACAGAACTTTCATTGTTCAGCTGTGGGCCACATAGCCATTGTGGGAGAGCTTCCCTGCAGGCTCTGCCCTCAGGGTCCCAGAGCAAGGTCCATGCTGGGAGAACTTGGGAGAGTGTGTAAGTGACTTTGAGCAGTGTCCAGAGTTTGGGAAGGAGCCACTGGGCCAAAACAGAACTCTCATTGTTGGGCTGTGGGCCACCCGTAGCCATTGTGGGAGAACTATCCTGCAGCCTTTGCCCTCAGGGTCCCAGAGTAAGGTCCATGCTGGGAGAACTTGGGTGAGTGATCTAGTGACTTTCAACAGCCCCAAAGTCTGGGACTGAGACTTGGAAAAGAGTGGAGCTTTCAGTGTTTGGCAGTAGGAGAGTTGCCTTACTGCCTCAGCCCTCAGGGGATTAGAGTAAGGCCAGGTTTGGCATGCCTGCTAAGTGGGCTGCAACTTCAGGAGAGATACCAGTAACATATGCTTTCCTGGAAAGCCTCTGCTTAGCCACAAGCAGGCTGAGGAGAAATGCAGGCTCTCAACAATGTGGGGTTTGAAGGCAAAAAGGTCAGCAGAGGCCTCCAGTCTGGATCTTAGACAGCCGTATCAGCATTGTGATTAGCATCTCATACCCCAGAAGATCACCTGTTGCCCAGGCAATGTTCAATAAGATATATATGTATTGCTTTGTTTTTTTTATTCTGTCTTTTGTTTATTTCAACTTTTCTCCCCTAGGATTTTTTTTTCTCTTTTTCTTCATTTTTCTAAGTGTAAACCTAGTTTTTCATTGTTGCCTTATTTCATAATAACAACTTAATTTTTGCTAGTGTTGCTGCCCCTGTTATTTAGTTTTTCCCCAATTTTATCCTGTAAGGTTTTTTGTTTGTGTTTTGGTTTGATTTATAATAGTTTTGTTTTTCCTATTAGGTGGAGGTGGGGTACTGTGCCTGCTCAGGCTAACAAACAGCTTCAGACATAAAGGGAACTAACACCCAAGCCAGCACTGCCAGAGGTTGGGGGAGATTTTAAGGGCTGGGTTGAGATACCCTACCATACACCTTTATTAGTCCCTTTTCTCTCTGTCTGTCCCTCTCTTCTTCTTGTAAATCTTTCATTTTACTCACCCTCTTTCCTTTCTTTTTTTAAAAAATCTTTTTCTACTTCTTGCTCTTCAATCCTCTCATCATTTTAGTCCTGTACCAAAAAGACTCATCAACACCTTAGGTCAGAGGCTCAGTAACTTAAAGAGCAAGAGGAATCCAAAGAAAACTTAGGGCAAGGAAACAGGCAAAAGAAAAAACTCATGAGGAAGAAACATCAGAAAAATCCTGGCAACACAAAAACCAGACCAGAGCAACCCCCACCCCAAAGGACCATGAGGTAGCTACTGCAGGGGTTCCACCTATAAAGAAATGCTAGAAATGACAGAAGGGGGATTTAAAATACAGGTGATGAAAATAATGAAGGAAATTGCTTAGAAATTGGAAAATAACCAAGAGGAAATAAAAAATAAAAAGAATCAAATAACAGATGAATGATATGAGGAATATAGAAAAGATATAGCAGAGTTTAAGGAATTGAAGCAATTAGGGAACTTAAAGATACAGTAGAAAGTATCAGTAACAGATTAGACCATGCAGAAGAAAGAATTTTAGAGGTAGAGCACAAAGCTTTTGAGATGACTCAGATAGTTAAAGAGGCAGAAAAACAGAGGGAGAAAGCAGAATGGTCACTGACAGAATTATGGGACTACATGAAACATTCAAATATAGTAGTTATATGTAGCCCAGAAGAAGAAAAAGAACATCCCAGAGGAATGGAAGCCATACTGGAGAATATTATAAATGAAAATTTCCCAAATGTCACCAAAGATTCTGACACACGCCTTTCAGAGGGATATCGGTCACAAGGTTCTCTCAACTCAAATAGAGCTTCTCCAAGACACATTGTGATGAACTTGTCCAAAGTCAAGAGAACAGAAAAAATTCTATAAGCTGCAAGGAGTAAGCTCAAATTGACCTACTTGGACAAATCCATCAGGGTGACTGCAGACTTCTCAAATGAAACTTTTCAAGCCAGAACACAATGGTCATCTACCATTTGTCTACTCAACTAAAACAATTTCCTTCCCAGAATTCTATATCCTGATAAGCTAAGCTTTACATTTGGTGGAGAAATAAAATCTTTTACTCATATGCAAACATTGAGGAAGTTTGCCATAAGACCAGCTCTACAGGAAATAGTTTGACCTGCTCTATACACTGACTATCACACAGGACCACCACAAAACTGAGCACCCAGATACTAATGGACAAAACCTGGCTTCCAGAATGATGCAAAAGATAAAACTTAGCAATGGACTTCCACAAAATAAGATGAATAGAAATCCACCACCCTTATCAATTATATCAATAAATGTTAATGGACAAGAATAGGAAGAGAAAAAAAAGTAAAAAGAAAAAAACAAGAAGGAAAAATTAAGTAGGGATGAACATGAAATATAAAACTTCTGCATTGTGATCATGTAGAAAATTTATTCCTAGAGCCAAAGGTAGAAATGTCTCTTAGCCCCCTTGAGACACACCACTTCATGGCCTTCCTGCCAGACCACAGCTGTGTCACCCCAGCTCTCAGCAAAAAGAGAAAAAAAAAGGAAAGAAAAAGGAGTAATAATACAATAAGAATAGATATAGGAAAATAAAAATACCGTATCATATATGGGACAGAGAGAGAAGTGGGATAAGGAAAAAATGAAGAAAGACAAAAAAGGAAGCGCATATCTTTGCTGTTGCAGAAGTGATTTGTGTGTGAGAGAGGAGAAAAGTAGAAGAGTCTTATACAAAGAGAAAATGTAGAGGAGTGTAATAGAGGGAGACAATGGATGAGGCTGAAGTCCTGTAACCAAAAAATACTGGAGCCCTTGTTCCTGATGAAAGTAAAAAGAAAATTTAAGAAAAGAACCAACCAAAAAAATTAGCAAGTACCAAAACAGATCAACACAAAATAACAAAAAGCTCTAATAACCAAAAATAAGCAACATCCTCAACTAATAAACAAAGGAACAAAAAAGAAAACAGAAAAAATACTAACCACAAGGAAAAAAAAATGAAGAGTAATAAGAAAAGAAAAAAATAGATGAAAAATTAAAAAAATTATACATATATATACAAATGTGTGTTTGTAAATATACACACATTGACAAGACTACTCCATTTAATCCGATTACCTCCCACTTGGTGATTATTAAGGAAAATTATATTCATACATATATAGATATATAGATATATACATATATACATATATATATGACAATATATATATATTTATTCATAGTACACCAGGTGGTGCTGTAACTTTAGGGGATGGACAATACTATTAGTAACCTCTCTCTGGTTCCCAGGCATAGACCTGTTTCCCAACATAATTGTCCATGGTTATTGCCTGATTATTTCTTCAGGATTCAGGCCCCACTGGGTTGAGATCTCAAAGCTCTCCAGAATTCTTCAGAAGCAGGTCTCATTGTTCCCCCAGACAACAGTTCCAGTGGGGTGCCAGAGTTCCTGAGCTTGTCACAATTTGAGGTCTGATCTCAGAAGGCAGAACTAAGAAAGCTGTGTCCCCATAGGAAGCCCACCTTCACGACCTTCTTGCGACCTTCTGACAATGGTAATCCCCTAGCTGCCAACACATGACAAGTATGGCCATCTCTGGCAAACCAGTGGCAAGTCCACTCCGACAGTCCTCACAACTAGCTGCTATACACTATTCATGCATGCTAACTCTTCCAGTCTCTCCTCTCAACCACAGCTTCCCCTGAGAACTGAAAACTGCAAAAGGTTTTCCTCCCATCCCAGACTTCCACTGAGCGGCCAGTGACTCTGGCTCATGAAAACTTGCCTAATGTGTCATAACACTGCTGCTCTGGGTCATGAACTGTGTCCAGAGCCTTGCCACCTCACTGCACTCCCAGAGCTATAGCTCCAGGCAAGGGCTCCACATCAGGCATAGCCTGGCTTTCTTCTGTTCAGGAGTGTTCAGCTGAATGCTCTTTGTGGTCTTCCATCTTGCTCTGCCACATAATATCTTCATCTTTGTGAAATATGCATGACTAAGAGAGTCACGAAAGGAGACTGTTAAAGAGGCAATTGAAAGTTGGTTTATACGATGTTAATTTCAAGCATCAAGGCGGACAGAGAGGAAGGGGTAGAAGAAGAGGTATTTCAGAACAAATGGATCATCCAGTGACATTCAGTAGTATGGAACACTGAATATAGATATTCATCAACGCTTCCATGAGAGCAGCAATGAGGTTGATGCATTTTCCACTGACTTATGCCATGCTTCTGACAAATTGGGGAATGGGAACAATATGACATGAAATTTTTTTGACTCTACAGATTGAATTTCAAACATCAGTCTTCTCTGGGCTCTTAACTGCATGCTATGGCCTGTTTTCTGGGTTATAATATTGTGCTATAATGTCCTAATCTCATAGAGGACCATAGCATCACAGCTTACAGTAACCTCAAACTCTTGGTCTTAAGCTATTCTCTTTCCTCTGTCTCCCATGTAGCTGGGACTACAGGTGCCCGCCACAACACCTGGCTATTTTTGTTGTTGTTGTTGCAGTTATCATTGTTGCTTAGCTGGCCCAGGCTGTTTTCAAATCTGCCAGCCTTGGTGCATGTGGCTGGCACCATAACCACTGTGCTACACGTGCTGAGTCTATTAAGGAAACTTTGTTATAATAATATAACCATGTGGTCCTACAGATTAAATTATTCTCTACTTGCAAAACACATGTATCTCCCACACATACATACATGAACACACATGCCCACACAAACATGTGTACTAGCATATACATGGGTGCTGAGTTCCTAAATTTCTTACACTTTTATCTATTTTTCCATCACAGAATCTTAAGTTGGAGTCAGAAGTAGGCAAAGATACATAGTTGATTCATTATTATAACTACAGTTTCTGTGGCCTTCTGAATTTATCTTTTTTTTTTCTATACATCATTATGGCTCCCTTTACATCTACACTATACATGCATTTAGAAAATCCACAAGGTGACAATATACACTGGAAACTGAATTAAGAGTTTAATTGCTGAAGGCACTGTGAAGTAGGTAGAAGACATATAGCTAAGATCATTGCAATAGTTTCTTTGTATTCAGAGACTGATCCTGGGAGTTTTAAAGAGGTCAGAGTGTTTTATACAAAAAGCATTTATTATGTTTGAACCTGTTTTCCTGCCTGTTAGTCACTTAACCTCTCTGAGCATGATTTATCTGTAAATCACAGGATAATTATTAAGATTAAAGGAGTTGATATATGTAAAAATGTCTATTTTAAATTTGACCACAAAATAATTGTTAATATAAAATTATTTTTGAGTAAGCGGGGAGGAGGTGGTGGAGATAGAATCCAATCAGTATCTATTGAAGTCCTATATGATCAGGTATAAACAAAGGTCAAGTAATATAGATTACATAGTTTTTTGAATGCTTATGCAATCTCTGTAATACAAGCTCAAATATCATATTTGATTAAGTGAAGAATGGATCAAAATATGAAAAATGGTTCTCCGCTGATTACATAAGCTTGAGGGGTACCCTAATTTTATTGCTGTGAATTTATGTTTTTTAACATCAGTCGTTATGAAAGGGATTCTGCCATATCTGGCTTCTAGATAGGTTTGGTGTCTTTTTTATTATGACTATGTGATTTAACCAAGTTTTCTAAACTCAAATCTCAAAAATACTACAATTTAGCCAGAATTTCCATAGGTTTTTAGTCTTAGATCTATGTTTTTCATTGAATTTATTTCACCAATAATTTTAACATGATGTCTGCATTCCGGAGGTAATTAATCTTATTTTATCCAGGGGTAGTTTTTTAAAGAAGAACTAATAATTGATGTATTCTCTGAGTTTATGCCTGCTCAAAACACTCTGTATCATTTATTCTTCAGGGTAATTTGGCTATTGAATTCACCCTTTATTTCATACTGAACTTGGAAGATCTTCTGGCATTGAATATTCTTGTGGGGTAGAATTCTGATATCATCCAAATATTTCCTTTTGTATATAATCTATTTAATGTCTACATGCATGTGAACATATTTTTCACATTGAAAATAAATGACTCTGCTTGGCACCTGTGGCTCAACGGGCTAAAGCACCAGCCACGTACACCCGAGCTGGCGGGTTCGAATTCAGCCTGGGTCCACCAAACAACAATGACGGCTGCAACCAAAAAATGGCCAGGCATTGTGGCAGGCGCCTATAGTCCCAGCTACTTGGGAGGCAGAGGCAAGAGACTCACTTGAGCCCAGGAATTGGAGGTAGCTGTGAGCTGTGATGCTACAGTACTCTATCCAGGGTGACAGCTTGAGGCTCTGTCTCAAAAAAAAAAAAACCCAAAAAACAAAAAAAGAAGATAAATGACTCAACAAGACCATGCCTTGATTTTGTTCTCCCGTATAAATTTGTGTATATATTTTTTCATGAAACATCATGTGCTATCATGTGTTTGGGGTTGGATTGGTCCTTTTCCAGTTGCTTGAGATGACCTATTAGGTTACTGACTTCTCTCTTTCTGTTTTCTCGATAAAGGCATTGAATGCTACAAATTTCCCTCTATGGACTACCCTTATAATATACCACAGACTTTGATAGTTTGTGGCTTCATTATCATTTTGTTTCAGAAATTAATGATCTTCCTGTTAATCTCATCTTTGACATAGTTGTCATTCAGCATAAGGTTATATAGTTTCCATGACTTTACTTGAATATGAAGATTTCTGTTGTTATTGAGTTCAAATATTGTTGCATCATGGTCCAAGAAGATACTTGGAATAATTTCTATTCTTTTGAATATGCTGAGGTTAGACTTGTATCCTAAGATATGGTCAATTTTGGAGGATGATCCACATGCTGATGAGGAGAATGTGTATTCAGTCTTTTAAAAAGGATGAAATGTTCTGTATATGTTTAAGTCCCTTTGTTCTAGAGCAATATTTAAATCCATTATTTCCTGCTTCAGGTTCTGCTTGGAGGATCTGCCCAGTACTGCTAGTGGAGTGTTAAAATTTCTAACTACTATAGTGCAGGAAGATATCATATTATTCAGATTTAGTTAAGGTTTGTTTTATAATTCAAGGAGCATTCAGCTAGGGTAACTAAACCTTAATTTTTGCAATCACTTCATGTTGTGTACTTCCCTTGAAAAGTATGTAGTGTCCATCCTTGTCTTTCCTTCTTTCTGTTGGTTTAAATCCAAATGTATCTGCACGTAAGATTGTAACTTCAGGTTTTTTTTCTGCTTTCTATTTGCCTGGATGATTGTTTTATATACCTTCACCCTGAGTCTTATTTAATCCTTTGAGGTAATGTGAGTTTCTTGGAAGCAACAGATACATGGCCTGAATTTTGGAGGAGAATTCAAGCAATTCACATTAATTGAAGAAATTGATGTTTATGATGAAGTTTTATCCATCTTGTTTTTCAGAGGTCCAGAGGTTATTTTTATCCCTTTCACCATTGCAGAAGCTAGGATTTGTTCTTAAATTTCAGGGTGAGTATACTTTGGTGGTGGACCATTATGCT
>CAUYRH010133548.1:0-15639 GCA_963574655.1 Perodicticus potto
TTGTGGCGGGCGCCTGTAGTCCCAGCTACTTGGGAGGCAGAGGCAAGAGACTCGCTTGAGCCCAGGAATTGGAGATTGCTGTGAGCTGTGATGCCATAGCACTCTATCCAGGGTGACAGCTTGAGGCTCTGTCTCAAAAAATAAATAAATAAATAAATAAATAAATAAATAAATAAATAAATAAATAAAATGGGAGTGACATGCCCAGATACAATGTCTGTGTATAACAAGAGAGTTAGAAGCTCAGGCTCCAGAGCCAGAGTGTCTGGTCCAAATTCTGGCTCAAGCTTACACAGTAACCAGCTTACAAAACCATGGGGAAATTACTTAAAGTTTCAATGCCACTGTTTAAAATTGGTACATAGTAACCTATTCTCATAGGGTGCTGTGAGATTTCACAAGGGAATATGTGTAAAGCACTTAGAATAAGTTCTCAATAAGAATTAGTATCATTATTCTTTTTTTTTTTTTTTTTTTTGGAGACAGACAGAGTCGCACTATGTCACCCTCAGTAGAGTGCTGTGGCCTCACAGCTCACAGCAACCTCAAACTTTTGGGCTTAAGCGATGCTCTTACCTCAGCCTCCCAAGTAGCTGGAATGACAGGCACCTGCCACAATGCTTGGCTATATTTTTGGTTGTAGTTGTCAATGTTTGGCAGGCCTGGGCTGGATTTGAACCCGCCAGCTCCAGTGCATGTGGCTGGCACCCTAGCCGCTGAGCTACAGGCACTGGGCCAGTATCATTATTCTTATCATCATTATCTATTTCTATACCACTTTTCCCCTAATATACTTCTGGCCATCCTGGTATTATAGACTTCAACAAATGGTAACAGGGGCTTGGTGCCCATAGCTCAGTGAGTAGGGCGCCGGCCACATACACCAGGGCTGGCAGGTTCAAATCCGGCCCTGGCCTGATAAACAACAATGACAGCTGCAACAAAAAAAATAGCCAGGCATTGTGGCAGGCGCCTATAGTCCCAGCTACTTGGGAGGCTGAGGCAAGAGCATCGCTTAAGCCCCGGAGTTTGAAGTTGCTGTGAACTGTGATGTTACAGCACTCTACTGAGTGTGACACAGTAAGACTCAGTCTCAAAAAAAAAAAAAAAAATGGGAGCTAGCCCTCTGCCTGGAGACAAGTCTGGAGGTGGCATTTAGGTCCCCAGTGGAGTTGAAAAGGGTGGTGTGAAGGTGGTGAGGGGGAGCAGAGGCAGGAGGCCAGCTCCTGACTCCCTCTCAGCCTCCTGGGTACAGCCCTCAGTGGACAACTTCCTGGGACCAGAACAGTGGGTGGAGCAGAGTCCAAAGCCGCCCGTGGCCCAAGTGGCCTGAGTGCCCCTTCTCCTCCCCAGGAAACCAATCTGAAAACCATAAATGGCGAGACCCCCACAGTGGATCTCTCCTTCCAGCTGATTTCCTCTGAGGTAAGGCTGTGGCCGGAGGGTGGGGATCAAGGTTGGCAGACATGTGCCAGTGCCTGTAATCTCTCAGTGAGACACAGCCTTGTTCAGGGCCTGCAGCCATGGGCTTCTGGGAGGAGGAGATCGTTGCTTCAGACAGACATGTCTGAGGGTGTTTTGATGCTACAGAAGGCCAGAAAGAAAGCTGAGATTAGGAAGAAGAGAGTTGAGAGCAGAGAGCCACCTAGATCTGAGAGTCAGTCTCTGACCTAACCCAAGCCAAGTCTGGCTCACTGGAATCAAGGTTCTGCAAAGGGGAAGGACGTCAGTTTTCTCTTGCTACATAACTGACTTAGCAGCTTAAAGCAATATCCATCTTTTAGCTGACCCTTAGGTAGGCAGTCCAATACAGTGTGGCTGAAATCAACACACTGGCAGGGCCACATTCCTTTCTGGAGGTTTCCAAGCTCATTCTGGCTGCTGGTACCATCCGGTTCACTGAGCTCAGAACTGACATCCTAGCCTCCTTGCTGTCTACTCGCTGGGCCACTCCCAGCCTCTGAAGGCTGCCCACACCCAGAACCACAGAGATGAGAGTGGGAAAAGTCCAGCAGGTACTCTGGAGCCAAATGGCCAGGAGCCAAGCTGGGCTCAGACCTCGAGTGCAGCTGGCTAGAAGAATGGAGGTGTCTAGCAGGGAGGCCTCAGCCCCCAGTTCTCTTTCCATTCTGACCAACCCAACTGTGATAGACAGAATTCCAAAAGTGGGTATCCAAGATTCCATACCCTAATTCTTGGAACCTGTGAATACAATGTGCTACCACTCCTATGATTTTGTTATGTTCTATGGCCCAATTGGCCTTAGGGTAGAGGGATTCCTAGGAAATGAGCTTAGGAAATGCTTGCAGGGGTTGATGTCTGGGTCACTCACTCCTGCCAACTCTGGGGTCAACCCTGACCTCAACCCATGAAGAACACAGGGAGCTCCATGGTGTGGGTAGGAGGGATATATCTAGGCAGGTACCAGCTGGAAAGTGCCCTTTGGTGAGGGCCTGAGACCTCCCCTTAGCACTCCCTGCTAGGGATGCTCAGCATGGCCCTCTCAAGGGTTCTCAAATACCTTGGTGGGAGAGAGTTAGACAGCCCCTGACAACCTCACCACCACCACCAAACCAGGAACAAGAGGATATTGAAAGAGGAGGGCACAGAAAAAACAAAGGACCCCAAGAAAGGGGCAGCAGCTCCCTCCATTGGGGCATATGTGACCTGGGATTAAAAGGAGCGTCAGGTGCCCATGGTCAGGGGACTGGTACGCCCAGGCAGGCAACAGGCAGGTGGGCAGGACACTTCCCCAGTTGCCTGGGGGCTGGGCACAAAGGTCCCCAGCAATGAATTATTCACTGGAACTGTGCTAAGTGCAGAATTAATCCCTTTCCTTCCAGCTGGCGGCCTCACTAAATTATCCCTCCAAGTCATGCGGGAAAATGCTGCCGAATTCATTTAGCTGCTGAGTGTTTTGATCTGGGCCTTGTGATTTTAGCTTTCCCTTCCCCCAGCCTCCCCCCACCACCTCCACCCCAGGCGGGTAGAAAAAAAAAAAGAAGAACCTTTAGTAATGGATTTCTGAGAAGAAAGGAAAAGAAAAGGGATCAAGATTGGGCGTGTACCAAGAAAACAGTACTAGCAGATTCTGCAGCCAAGAATTTATACACACAGACTGTACACGTATGCACACTCTCATGCAATCACATGCAAATATCTACACACAGTCACGTATGCACAGATGTGCTCACACACACCTTTGTAAGGGTGCACACAAGGCATTGTACACGTGCCAACTGACACACAGAAGCCAAACCTCTTTGTAGCTTAACTGTTTCTTGGTGAACTATACAGAATTGGCCAGTAACTGATTCACTTTGGTTCTAGAATCTTGAATCACTTTAGGGGTCTGAGTCTGAAGAGCTAATGCGGGTCGACTAACCATAAGGTTCTTGCAGCCACAGCCCTCCCCCTTTTATTTTTTTATTCCACATACATTTGATGAGGAACCACTACATGCCAGGTACAATGCAAGGAAAGAAGTAGAATTTTGGCTGCCCTTGTGGATCCCATCTGCCTTGAGTTCACCCTCATCAGCCTTGGAGATGGCTCTCTGCTGGTGTAGGAGCCCTTTTGCCATCCTTTGCCCTAAGGGGTGGCAGGATAGTGTTGAGAATTGATGCATGGTCAGATGGCATTGCAGCCAAGTATGAAGGGGTTCATGCCCTTCTCCATCCCTCACCTCCACCTTCACTAAAACACAGCCATTGTCTTCCATACAACTGCAAATGTGTGGAGCACCTCTTCAGAGCAGATGCTATTCTGAGTTTTAGGGATATTACATTGAAGAAGTCAAAAATATAAGGCCCTGTCATCGTAAAGCTTGCATTCTTAGAGAGCAGGGAATGTGGATAATGAACAAATAATTTGTCAGGAGATATCAGCCAGTGAGGAGTTAGCTGAGAAAACTCAAAAAAGATGAAGTGATAGGGCATCCTTGGAGGAGATATTTGGATTCCACGCGGTAGCCTGGTAAGGTTATGAGCTAAACTGCTATAAAAAGAAGACAAGGGTCCTCCCATTTCATCCACCTCAGGTGTTGCCTGCAACTTCACGGTGGAAGAGACCTGCTCTTCATCTCTGCATTGCAGCCTGCAGGAAGGCAGTGGCAGGGCTGGGCCTATTGATTCTTCCACCACTTAAACCAAGCACTGCTAAAAGGTCCAGGAGCCACCACTGGGTGCCTGGAGATTTGAGAGTCCTTTGGACATTCCAGCCACAGAGGTCCTGTGAGAGTGAGGCTCTCAGGCCCCCCTTGCACCTGATCAACAACTCCATCTTAGGGACAGCTCTTTGCATGTGGTCAGACAAGGCAATACTGTCACAGAGCAGAAATGCTCCAGAAGAAATGAATATACAAGCCTTATTTGGAAACAGCCCCAACCTGAGGACACAGCCACTTTCCCATGAGCCTCCATGTCGAGGAGGTTTGGGCACAGACTGTCCTGAGTAATTGGACAGTTGGGTAAACACAGCCTTCCCACGCCAACTGCTTCCACATCACCCATTCTCAGAGCTCTCAGAAATTTCCATATAGGCAGACACTGCAGAGGTCTCTCTCAGCAGCCCCACCCCAGACAGGAATCTCCTTGGCAACATCCCCCACAGATGGTCATCCAGCCTCTCCTCCTGCTCTGCCCTCACAGGGAGCTCACGACCTCCAGAAGCATGCTCGGTGGCTGAAAACAAGTGAGTGAGTGATAGAAGCACTCAGTTCACACTGAGCCCAAGCCGCCTCTCCAGGATCTCCCTCAGCCCCAGGCTTCTGGTTGTGTCCCCTGGGGCTACAGGCCAACCCCAGCAAGCCTACTAGGTGGATCACGTAGTCAGCATCCAGCATCTTTGTGGGCAGACTGGGTAGCAAAGCCCGCAGTCTTAGCAAATGGCAAGAAGGGGTAGTCTCTCACCTCTTGAGATAATTGTATTTCAAGGTGATTTGTTGGTGATGGGTTAGTTTTTACTCTGTGATGGAACTTCTCTGTAACCATTCACTGTGTAGAGTGATCTGTCTTAAGCTGGATTTATGTGTAGGTAAGTAAAAACTAGAAAAACCAGCAAACTCTCCTACACACAGAAAACTTCCCCTGATTGCATGTTCAGTGGGGGTTGGCCTTTGAGGTCCTTCTGCCTCTGAGAATCCACATACACACGCACAGATAAACCTTTGGTCTCCTCCATTCCCCCTCTGATCTCAGCCTCTTCACTTTGAAGAGGGTGACGTGGCCCCCCCGGGAGTCTGCAGTCCTCCAGGCTAAGCAGCCTGGCTCTTTAATGAACTGGTTTCATGATCCCACAGTAGCCTGGGTGCCCCCAGGTTGCAGCCAGCCTCTTTGAAGTGAGGCCCACGCTGACCAGGTTTCCCGGGCTGACTCATGTCGATTGGAGCCTGGCATGCACACAGTAGGTACTCACTGGGTGGGTTCCTGCCACTCTGCCTGGAAATGCTCCTCCCCACGAGGGGAGACAAATTCATGACGTCATTTGGGGTGTGGCAATATTTCCTCTCTTGGGGTTGGGGTTTAGGGTCCATTGTCTTGCCAGGTGGGGCACAGGGCAGCAAGTAGAGGTCAGGCTCCTCAAATGTGTGGCCACCTCTCCTCGGCCCTCAACTGAGAGATGCTGGGAGGACAGGAAACCCACCAGCTTCCTGTGATTTTAGCACAGGGGCGATGCATTTGAAGAAGGAGGTGGTAACCTGCTGCCACCACGGAGGGAAGGAGCAGCTTCCCAGCCCCATCCGACCCTTCCCCACATTCTCTCCCTCAAAGGAAGATAATGGGGTGAGTCCTTGATGATGCTCTGGTGGGTTGTTTTTTTTTTTTCCTTAATTGAATTCGATTTTTTTTTTCCCAAACTATTAACAAAGCTTTCTCTGGGGACAAGTGGCTACTGAGCAGTAGCAGGAGGGCAGGAGACAGGCAGAATCGTGTCTTTTGAAGAACTCTCATGAATATTTTTTTAAACCCATGCATGATATCCCTGGGTTGGTCTTTAGAGAAACCCCAACACAAACGTGCCTCCATTTCCTTACCCAACATGGCTGCCTGGAAGGAACAGTATCCAGGGCAGCATAGACATCTCAACTGGTTATGTCCTCTGGAAGGCTCTGTCCCCATGCCCAAAACACCAGCTCTGAAAACACTGCTCTAAGGACGCTGATGGATCCAAAAAGAGAGCCCCTTTCTCCCCCACCACCTCACAACATCCCTGCCATCCTCCTCCCCCACCCGAAGATCTTGCTCCCCTGTCCTCATTGCCCCAGGTCAGATGCTAGGAGGCAGAGGAGACAGACCTGCCCCTCACCCAGCTCCCAAGCATCCTTTCCTTCACCTGCCCAGGTTCCAGGCCCAGTTTATAACTCTTCCCCTCCAAACCAAAACAAGCTGGAGACGGGCAGGAGAGAAATGAAAGCCTGGACTTTCCTAGGGGCCAGGCTAGCCCTCAGGTCACAGGTGTTCGGTGTGGAGACCGAGCTGGCCATCACACTTTAAAAGGCATGCACCTGCTTTCCACAATGTCTGAATGCACCCCAGGAGTGTCCACACCTTGGGGGCCATGTGGTCCCCCCAGTCTTTTGATGGTCATGCAATTCCTCCCATGCCCCCCACCTCTGAGAGAGGGAGCTGGACATTCCCTCCAGAGCACGCACAGAGGGTTGGTTCTACAGAGTCTGCTTTCTCCCTTCTCATGACAGGATGCCCATTCCCACCCAGAAAGCCCTCCCCCACCTCTACCAGCTGCCTTCTTCTCTCTCCAGAGTTCTCCCCTGTCTCAGACTCCAGAGAAATCAGTTCCCATGGCCATGTCAGCCCTGCTGACGCCTGCAAACTTCTTACGACTTCTCCAACCTGAACTTGCTCTCTTTCCTCTGCCTGTTCTTTGTCACACTTGGCCCTTGACATTCACCTTGCTGATTGTCTGTTCTTTACAACACTTCTCTTGGTGTGTCCTCCAAGACTATGGGGCCTGATCAGCATTGGGGGGTAAAATAGAACTATCTCCCTGCTCTCTAAACACATTATTCCCTTTGGAACAGCTATAGTCTAGTGTCCTGTCTATTTTTGTGTTTACCAAAGCCGTGAGGCTCCACTTAGAGCCAGGGTCCAGCTCTGGCTCAGCGGTAAAGCAGCTCAACTGCACTTCGCACCTCTGCTCCTCTATTTGAACTCATACAGGGTTTTTCTTCCCTGTAGTAAGGGGCTGGTTTTGCCTTCTTTATCTCAGCTCATCTTTTAGGCTTGAGATCACTGTGGACCCTGGTTTTATTATGCAACACGTTCAAGGTCCCGCCTCTACCCCAAGCCCAAGCTCCATGTTGTCTGTGGATGTGGTCAGGAACCTTTGGACCTGCATGCAACATCCACAATGTACATCCTTCAACCTGGGTTTGAATCTTGCATCTTCCACTTGCCCTCAGCCACCCTCAGCTTTCTTTTTCTCACAATGGTGTTGTCATCCCCACTAGCCAGGAATGTAGTGAAAATTGGAGATGGGAGAGTGTGTACAGTGTCTGGCAGACATGCGTAAAGGGAGCTCTTCATGTCATTCATGCAAGTTGCTGATAAACATGCTGAACTCATCAGGGATATAGACAGGGCTCCTCAAGGAGGGGGTAACAGTGAGCTCTGTGAATCAATCACTCAGCACCCGCCCCTCTTGACAGCTGCTCCACCGGCTTCACATCCATAAGGACACCAGGAGGCCTTGTCAAGTGCTGAAGACAAACATCACCAGCAGCACATTTGGTCTCACAGCAATTTTCAGAGAATGAAAAACTGGGGAACAGGCAGATATTCATCTTTCCAGAGACGGATTTGCTAAAGTCCCCAGGGTACCCTGCCCGGAGCTGAGAGCTATAGAGGAGATGGAGAAAGTGAAGACCTGCTTCCTGGCTGAGGAGCTCCCAGGCCAGGGCAGGTAGGGCTGGTGCCAAGAACCACACAGCTTCCAATTGTTAGTGATCCCGGGAGGCCTGACTCAGGATCCCAAATGCCTCCCCAGCCACAAGAACCTGTGCTGACTTGAGAATGTGAGCCTGCAAATCCCAATCAGAGATGGAGCATATTAAGTTAGGAGGCAGAGATGGCTGAGGAACCCACCTCAAAATGAGGGACATTTTGGACCGTCCTTTCCCCTGCTTTATTCTCTTTATGCACCCAATGCATAATTTGTACATTGAAGAAGAGGGAGAGAAGGAATAGAGATGTGGCAGAAGCTTCCAGATCAAACTTCTGAGAAACTGGGAGCTGATCTTGAGATTTTCCTCATCTCACAGCCCAACAACCTTAGCCCAGACCTCGTTTCAGCCAAACCAGATGAATTCCTGTCCCAGCCAAGGTTGTCCTTATAAAATTCATTAACCAATTATTAGATTCCTAGCCCATGCCAAGCAGTAAAGCACCCAGACAGATCATCACCATTCATCTTGCTAAGGATCTTAGTTGTTGCATTGAACATTCAGAGGTCAGGGCAGACAACACAGAGAAGCATGGTTTGAGCTCTGCCCCAGACAATGGCTTGGAAATTGACAAGGCAAGGGTGTTTCAGGCAAAGGGACCCCATGTGCAAAGGCATAGAAGCATGGCAGTGTACAAAGGACGTGACATGTAGGGACTATAGTGGGTGGGGATACAGGAGAGCTAAATGGGACCTAGGTTGTGGAGGGCCTGGATGCCAGGATACAGTGTTTGGACTTTGCCGTGAAGGTCTTTGAGCACCTGTAGGATGTGGTCTGATCTTTGAAGTCTCTCTAAAAGTGAATAGTGGGAGCTCAAGGGGAAGGATTAAATGCAGAAAGAGCAGGTTTCAGGCTAACAAGAGTCAGCACACAGTCCACCCACTGAGCCACAGGCAGCTCTCTATTAAATACTAGAATCCCTGGCAGAGTTTTAAAGATCTGTATCAGGGCTTCCCTTCCCTGACCCCACAACTTACTTTTAGATTAACTCTCTGACACCAATTCTGGCAAAAGAATCGTGGCCCCATCATAGATTAACACTTGGATCCTTCTTGGCTGGGAGACAAACTCGAAGCTTCAAGCCCCACTGCAGCTGCTCAACCAGGAGGGATGCCATAAATGAGGCTCACCATATGCAAGGGAGGCAGCAAGCCCTCTTGGAGGGGTCTGTTGTCTGAGCCTCACCTACAGCTGAAGAGATAAGAACCTACAACCGCAGCTACAGGAAATGACTAAGCAGTGACTGATCTGGGAGCCGCTGCACAGGACTCATTACAGCGCTTGCCAGCAGGCGAGAGACCCTTATCAGGGAGAAAATTACATCAGGCCTCCTGAATTACTAGAGATTGGAAGCAGATTTCTTGGGACGCACTTTGTTAGATACCTAATGAGCGGGATACAGGCGGGCAGAGCCCATAGCTGGCTGGGCAAGGGACAAATGTCTTTGTTAAACAGAATTTGTCAGTTTCCTCTCCAGGTTCCCTGGGGAGGGTTCAGGGCCAGCTAATTGAATTAAGAGCATGTGCGCTCCAGCAAGAAGGCTCGGGGCGGGGCAATAGGCAGGCTGTCCCCAAGGCGGGTACTTTCAGCACCAAGGACAGCAGCTGCAGCCTGGCCTGTCTGTAATTGCCAGGGCAGGCTGGAACTGTTGCATTTTGCATGATCGGGGATCTAGGGGATGAAGTGAGTTAGAGGGAGGCAGAGGATGTTGGGGGAAGGAAAGAGGTGACTTAAAAGGCCTCAAGCCTGTGATGCCATTGGCCTGATCTGTCTCGACAGACCCTGCTTTGCTGTCAACAGCGAAGGCTGGGAGGTGTGAGGAAGTGGTATCTTCCCCCTACCATAGCACGCATATGTGGTGTGGGCAGCTGCAGCAACATAGGGAATGGTGGGTTGAGTCTGAGCTAGTGCGTGGCCATGCATTGCTTTGAGCTTTCAGAGTCAGTCTCCAATTACAGCCCTAATGAAGCAGGATATGCTGCAGCCACGGAGCCACAGAGCCAGGGGCCACTTGTCAGCCCCAAGCTGCCCCAGCAGGTGGGGCAAGGCTTGCCAGATAGAAAAGCAAATAGGCAGACTTGTGGGGTGGGCCAGGAGCCCCCACCCCACCTGGAGGAAAGGGGGACTGGAAGAGCTAGGCCAGGCTGGGACTGAATGGGGAGGAGTTAGTCTCCAAGGCTTCTCCCTCTCCCCTTCCTCCAGCCTGATCGCCACCCTAGCAGCTTGACCTCTCCTTGTGGTCTCAGACAAGCTTTCTTTCTTGAGGAGTGAGGAGGTGAAAACATAATCCCCTCCCCAAAACATGAGAGCCAGGAGAGGCAATGCTGGCCATAAAGAAAAAGAACGATTAGGAAAATGTAGACCCTGTGAGAAGCACTATGTCCTCTTGGTATTCCTCATCCCAAGTAACAAAGGCAATTGCCTTGGGCTTCCTTTGTACAGTCTGTGATGTTTAGAGGTCTAACGATTTTCCTATAAATTCATCTACCCATCTCACCTCCAAACCCCAGGCCAAGATGAATCCTGGCAAAGGGGAATAGGGCAGGGGAAAGGGAATGTGGCAGGAGACCTGCGGGGTAGGAGCTACTGGCATGAGGCAGCAGATCTTGACCAGGGCCCGCCCCAGAGGAGGGCACAGCAGAGCAGAGCCACCGAGTCTTTTGGCTGGAATGGGAAGAGCAGAATGGACCTGAAGTCTGTAGATACCCTGCCTCGCCTTCTCTCCTTCTCAGAACAATCCCCTGCTCACGAGACTGATGGAGTTAAGGCACTGGTCTGGACTAAGGGTTTGGCCTCATCTTTATTTTAGCTTTGTGATGAAATTAAATAAATTATACATAGTAAAATTCAGAGTCCACATAAAGGTACCCAGTGAGTGCCCAGTTCTTGACCAGGGACTCAGGAAATGTCAGCTCTGGGTTATTGAGTTGGCCCAGCTGGGGCTGGGACCACACAGAGTGGACATCAGGGAGGCAGTCAGTGGGGGAGGGGCCCTCTTGGCATTTGTTCCTGCTTTCAGTACTGATGGAGGCACCTCTGGAGACCTCTCCCTTGATTTCATTACTTCTACTTCCTCCGCTAACTGGATTAGATGGCAGTCTATGAAACCCAGGGCATTGAGATTGGCTTTCTGCCTGGAAATGAGAAGAAATGTCATTATAGGTCCTGAATCAGCATCTCACCCCAGCCCCAGAGGCCACCTGCTCAATGGGGAGGTGGTCTTTGCCCTGTCTAGTTATTCTTTCCTTCATTCTCTCCTGCATCTATCTATCCATCTACTTCGCATTTGGTAGTTCTCTATCTGAGAGAACGCCAGTTAGGTGTTCAGCTGTTCTGGGCAGGAGACAGATGTACTTTTTTCTATCTGAAACACACAGACATCCAGAAAACCCCAAACTGTCTGACTCAAATGCTGCACTGGGTGTATTCATGTCAGTGGGGAACCTCTGAGTGAATCCCACCCTCCCTTAAATCAGAGCTACCAAAAAGACCAGGTGGGAGAGACATCCAGGCCCAATGCCCACAGACAGGACAGGCCCAGAAGTTGTGGCCATGTGGTGCAGTAAGTGCCTGCCAAAATCAGCCTCAGGACACCAAGGGCTCATCTCCCCGTTCCAAAAGTCTTATTGTAGCTGCTCTTCTTTGGAATTATCTATCTGTGTGCCCACTGGATTTGGCAGGGAAGGGAGGAGATGGCAGCCAGGCTGGACTGGAAGTCTCTGTATACTTGTATGACTATTCTTTACTCTGCAGACACAGCCTAAAAGGTTTCATGTTAATGAGTTCAGTGCACCAAATTTTATTTGAAAAGGGCATAAAAGAATAATCATTTAAAGAATCCCAGTTATAAAGATATGGGCCCTGTCTCAATCCATCCAGCTCATCTGGAGGAATTTTCATAAAGTTTCCACTTAAAGAGAAGCCCACCTGCACACATTCTCACTCTGATAGTTCAAGGTCAGACCTCTAACCCCCAGTGCTTCTGTCCTGCTTGGCACTGTGCCCATGACTCTATTTATTTCTAGCACAGTACTCTAGACAGTAGAATCGTTTGTCTGCTATGTGGCCAACAGGGAATTCCAACAGATGACATAGGGTGAGACTGGCATCTCCACAACTTTGCATCAGAAAAGTTCTTGACACAAAAGTTATTGACTGTGTGATTCTTTTAGGGATAACCACAGATTTCAAACAGAGCTTTAAAGTGACCTCTCCTCAAAGGGAGCATAGACATGTGCCTAAGCATAAGGAACTTAAAACTTTTTCTGGAAAAAGAACAATAGCAAGCAAGTCTAGAATCAGCCATATAAAAGCACAGATAACCAGTTCTGGGCAGGAAGAACCCAGAAAAGCTGGCAGCAAATGTGAGCTGAGGCATCAAGGGGTCCCCAGGGGCTGGTATTTGTGAGTGGGGTTTAATTTTAGACACCCAGAGATGAAAGCAATAGTCATACTAAGGGAGAAGGAGGAGAACGGGGGAAAGAACATGGAAGTAGAGGCTCACCAGAGTATATGGAAAGAAGAGACTCTGTTTAATGGGTGGTAGAAAGAGAGAATAATGGAGGAGATGAAATGGAAAATAACTCTACAGAGCAAAGGGTGCCAAAGAGTTGAAGCTATTACCACACTGAGTGTGGGAGTCAGAGATGGCATTGTTTATTCTTTCCACAAGTATTTGTTGAACACCTACAATGAGCCAGACACTCACATGGGGCTTACATCCTGGCTCAGGCACTGGAGGAGGGAGGCGCTTAACATGTAAAACCATTTTTTTTGAAAGTTAGTGTTCTGGTAGAGTACTATGAATACAATAAAATGGGGTAATGTGACTAGAGTAAAATGGGATAATGTGGATATTGGAAGTGGGATTACTTCAAACAGAGTGAGTCTCTATTACAAAGGACCTGTCTGAGAAGATCACATCTGAGCTGAAACCTGAATGATGAGAAGGGGACAGCCATGTAAGGATCAAGGAGACCACTGGCCGGAGAACAGCATGTCTAAAGGCCCTGAGGCAGGAAAGATCTCAGCTTGTTGGAGGAACAGAAAGGATGGTGCTGTTGGGACCCAGTGAATAAGGAGCAGGTGGTAGGGGATATATAGGGTTGGGCATGCAAGGCTGCCTGAGCGGTGAGTGGAGGAGGCTTAGGGTGTAGAAGGTGTACTTATGGCAGAGAAGCACAGAGACACGGCCTGTCTGAAATTTTTCTGTACTTTCCCTTCTCAGAGGCCAGAAAAGTTCTTGACACAAAACAACACCAAGGCTTTGCCCACCCTGGACCCAAAGATCCTAGATGAGAAGCTGGGAACCATCCGAGAGTCCTGGTCCAAGGCCACAGCGAGCTCCAGCACGCCCTCCTCCTCGGTGGCAGAGGAGGAGTCTCCAGTGTCAGAGATGACCCGAGATACAGTGAGTCTCTGCCCTGGCAAGGAGGGCTGAAGCAGTGATGGGGGCATGGGGAAGGGGCTCCACTGCCATCTGTGGGACTGGTTCACACCTCAAATGACAAGTAGGCCTCCCTTTAGACATACTCTGTATGTGAGTTGCCCCAAAGACAAACTGGTGCAAGATGTGGCTTCTCCATTTTACAGTCTCTTCACCTTTTGAATGGAACTCCCATGTGATTACACTTGTAAGCCAGGGTTCCATTTACTCGGGTAGTCGTCAACTCAGACCTTCCTCAGAAGCATGGAAAATGGGACACCCCCCCTAAGAGATTCATTTTAACTTGTAAAATTGGGGCTCAAAGAGAAGAGGACACCTGTTTTGGTTAGAGTTCATGTCCTCGATCATGGGAGTTGGCATATTTTCCTTTTGCTAGTTGACCAGATGCTCAGAGGGTGCCAGGCGGTGCACTTGAAGTGGGGTCTTAATTTGGTAGGGCTCAGCCCTGGGTCCCTACCCCTGGATGCAGAGAGCCAAAAAACAGGCCACCAAAAAGACAGCCCAAAGTCCTCAGTTGAGGTACCACCCAATGACATGTAACAAAAATAATAGCTGGGTGTCGTGGCAGGCACCTGTAGTCCCAGCTACTTGGGAGGCTGAGGCAAGAGAATTGTTAAGCCCAAGAGTTTGAGGTTGCTGTGAGCTGTGATGCCACAGCACTCTACCCAGGGAGACATAGTGAGAGTCTGTCTCAGAAAAAAAAAGAAAGAAAGAAAGGGAAGGGAGGGGAGGGGAGGGGAGGGGAAGGGAGGGAGGGAGGGAGGGAGGGAGGGAAGGAAGGAAGGAAGGAAGGAAGGAAGGAAGGACGGAAGGGAGGGAGGGAGGGAGGGAGGGAGGAAGTGAAGGAAGGAAGAGAAAATAAAGATACAGATCTTGTCTTTGGAGCTGTGGGGCAGAATGAATAGACCAATTCCTGCTGTCCCCAACATCCTGGCTACCTGACCTCCCTCTTGCACCTCTAAGCAGAGGTAATAAAGGAGAGAAAGGAGCAAGTAAACTGATAAGGGTGCTCAGGGCCACCCCATGCCCACAGACTGTCGGGAGCTAACGAGGAGCTAACCCAAGCATACCTACACTGGACATCACCCCCAGTAGCCCCATCAGTGGTCATGCACCCAGAGGGAAGTTTCCCTGGTCCCTCTCCCCTCCCTCTTCCTAGATACCTGGCAAGCCTACAAGGACTGGCTGCTAACCCTGGTCTGATACCAGGTTAGGTCCACTCAGCCACCACCATGCAGTCCTTGAACTAAAGAGTCTCTGGGCTCCAGGGCCCTGCCCAGACCTGGCCCAACACAGATACTGGTAATGTAATACAGGCTTGTTGGCAATGTAATAAAACCTCTGGCTGAACAGCGAGAGCACTAGAAATAAAACTAGACTGATCCCTTCATTACACAAAGGGTGGCAATGGGAGGGCCCAGGGATGGGCAGGGATAGACTGACCCAGCCTTCCTAATATTGCTGTCCTGTGCTGCCTCACATGTAGCCAAGAAAATGGTGGGCACAGCAGAGGCCTGTGTGCACCGCCAACCTGGCACAATCAGTCAGCAGATACCCACAGGGTATTCAGGGCACTGCCCCTCTCTTTACCATCTCACTCTGTTCCTCTTTGTTCCTGACTCTTGGCTCCCTCCCATGTCCAACCCCGGTTCAGTCCCTCAGAGCAGCATTTCTCTCTCATGCTGTCACTCGGTTTCTGTCTCAGATTTACCAGGCTTGGCTATTCTCACCAAGAGAATGCTGCTTTGACACTTTTCCCTACTTGAGTCCTAAAGACCCAGGTCCCCAGCTCCAGCTCCCACCACTAGCCAGAGCCCAGACGGATCAGCGCAGGACCCAGATGCACACGTTCACGTGACCCAGAGCACCTGGTGACAGACAATAGAATGTAGGCGTATAGCAACAGTGCATAGCTCTTTGAAAGTCACAGGTAACATGTAGCAATGGGTCGCTGTTCCATAGCAACAGACAAAATTACATAGCAATGGATGAACTCAAGCAACCACAAGGCAGAGCAACAAGCAACTGAGTGCAGCCCTGGAGTGGTGGAATGTCCTTGCATAGCAATGGCTCAAGCCGTAGAATGATGTCACTCAGCCCTGCATTGCAGAAGGAGGCAAGGCACAGTCACAGAACACCAGAACACCATGTAAGCCCCAGACAGAATCACAGAGCAGCAGAGGACACATCAATAATCCTGGGTCTTTCTTTCCCCACCCCTCCCTCATTCTTT
>CAUYRH010133549.1:0-17858 GCA_963574655.1 Perodicticus potto
AATTCATAATTGCCAAGTCATGGAAGAAGCCCAAGTGCCCATCAACCCATGAATGGGTTAATAAATTATGGTATATGTATACCATGGAATACTATGCAGTATTAAAAAATGATAGAGACTTTACCTCTTTTATGTTTACATGGATGGATCTGGGAAAATATTCTTCCTAGTAAAGTATCTCAGGAATGGAAAAAAATTATCCAATGTATTTGGTAGTACTATGAAACCAATTTATAATCACTCACACTTTCACATGAAAGATGAATCACAACTATAGCCCACAATGAAGGAGAGAAGGCAAGGGTGCTGGAAAGGGAGGGGGTGGTTTGGTAGAGGGAAGGTTAATGGTGGGACCACACCTATGGAGCATATTGCAAGGGTACAAGTCATATCTATCATGTATAGAACACAAATGTCTTAACACTGTGATTAAGTAAATGAAGTGAAAGCTATGTTAATTAGTAGAATGTAAGCACTCCAATTTGTACAAATAATCAACACATTGAATCCCACAAAGGCATAAATGTACTCACAATCTATGTATATATGACTTAATAACAAAATAATTAAAATTGTGTAATATTCCCCAACCACCATAACCAATTATTGTAAATACCACACAAATTCCTCTCTAACTTAGAGCTGGTAGTTGGAAAATAAAAGAAAAGTAAGAAAATAATGGTTGGCCTTACGTTAAAAGTTATTTTATCATGCAACACTGTATTGCATTGATTCTTTTTAAGAGAGAATATGACAATATTATTTGTCTCCTCCCTGCAAAGCAGTGTCTATCTCTGATGCTGTATAGCAGATACCCTCCAACCTCCTGAGCCATTTTCTACAGTCACTTTTTTCTACCTTGATCCTCAAATAGTATTTTATTTTAGTATTTTATTTTATAGTATTTTATCTCATGCTCAAATAGCATGAGAACATATTCTCAGAGAAAGAAGTCATATTTCACCATGCCTAAGTACCTGCATTCTCAGAGAAGATAATGCCCATGATTTATTTAATCAGAGGTGTGTGTATTCATATGCATGTGTGTATATATCTTAAGATAGAAATGGCCCTTTGACATGTGAGAGCCACAGCAGGGTCCCATGTTGCCTAAGGTTGAGTAGTGCTAAATTATTGCTTATTTAGGTTTCCATACACACAAACCAAATTCTTTCTCCAAAAACTTTTTTTTAAAATAACAACACTCTGCTCTTTTTTGTGGTTCTGATTCTTCAGACTCAAAAAATGAATACAGTAGCTCTTCTTAAAAAAACAAAACAATGGTTTTAATAAAAAGATCAACAAGTGAAGAATGTAATTACTGAGAACATTACAGTAAGAAAGTCACGTTTATAGAATAAGCAGTCGCCAGAAGTGTATTAGTTTTTTATCACTGCTGAAATACATTTCCACAAATTTAGGAGTTTAAGACAAATTTGGTCTATGGTTTTCAGTTCTAAAAATCAGACCCCAAAACCGGATCCTTGAACTAAAATCAAGATGTTGCAAGGGCTGCATTTCTTCCTGAAGGCTGTAGTGGGGGATCTGTCTCATTGCCTTTTCAATGGTCTGGAGGCTGACTATATGCCTTGGCTTATGGCCTCCTTCTTCCATCTTCAGAAAGAGTCATGTGAGAGTTTTCTGACTTCCTTTATAAAATTAACAGCTTTAAGTGTAGATCACAGTAGCACTTATTTCATTCATTTCACCACCACATTTATTGAGTACCAAAATATTTTTATAAACCCCTAAGAAAACCCCACACCCATTAAACAGTCCCCCTCCATTTCCCCTTCATTCTCCCAGGCCCTAGAAACTACCAATCTGCAGCCTGTCCATGAGTTTCCCTATTCTGGATATTTAATCTAAATGCCATCCTACATACGGGATTGACTTCTTTCACCTAGCATAGTGTTTTAAGATGCACTCACATTGTGTCACGTTTTAGCACCTCATTCCTCTTGATAGCTGAATAATAATTACATTGTATGTGTATATCACAACTTGTTTATCCATCTACTTATTAATGAGGATTTGAGCTGTTTCTACCTTTGATTATTGTCAAAAGTATTTCTGTGAACATTCATTTATTATATTTATATATATATATACTCAAAGACATATATATATATATATATATATATATATATACACTCAAAGACCTATACAAAGGTCTTAATATTATAATAATATTATTATTATATATTATAATATATTATCTTAATAATATATTAATATTATTATAAGGTCTTAATGTATTATATAATATATATATACTCAAAGGCCTGTACAAAGAATGTTCACAGAAATACTTTTGACAATAATCACTATATGTATGTGTGTGTGTGTGTGTTTGTGTATGTATGTGTGTATATATGTATAAATATGTGTGTGTATATACTGGAATCTTGGTCATATGGTAGTTCTACATTTAATTTTTTGAGGAAACACAATACTGTTTTCCACAAAGACTATACAATTTTAAATTGCTACCAGCAATAGATATATGTTTCAATTTCTCCACTACCTTATCAGCATATTATTCTTTCTTTGTCATTATTGTTATTACTATTATTGTAGCCAAACTAATGGTATTTCATTATCATTTCACTTGTATTTCTCTAATGTCTAATGTTATTGAATATCTTTTCATATGTTTGTTGTTTATTTGTACATTTTCTTTGGAGACTAGGGTATTCAAGTCCTTTTTTTTTTTTCTTTTAAGTAGGTAGTTTGTCCTTTTTTTGCTGTTGAGTTGCAAAATATTCAGGATATTAGGCCCTTATCCAATATAAGATATGCAAAAATTCTGTTCCATTCCATAGGTTACCTTTTTCTTTTCTTAATAATGTCCCTTAAAACACAAAAGTTATTGCTTTTGAGGAAGTTGAATATACTTTATAAATGTTCATAATCCAAAAAATTCATAATCCAAACTCATGGAGTTGTGCTTCTATTTTTACTTAGAAAAGTTGATAATTCCATATCTTACACTGAGGTTTTTGAGTCATTTTGAGTAATTTTTATACAGTATGAGAGAGGGAGTAAGCTTTTCTTTTTACGTAGATAGCTAATTGTCCTGGCACAATTTGTTGAGGCGATTATAAGTGGAGCATCACTTACCTTGGACAAGAAGTGTCTCAGATTTCAGATGGTTTCAAATTTTGGAACATTCACATGTACTTACCAGATGAATATCCCTAATTCAAAAGGCCAAAATTTGAAAGGCTCTAATGGGCATTTTCTTTGATCTTGACCCTTAAACATCATGTCAGTGCTCAAAATGTTCAGATTTTGGAGCACTTCAAATTTTCAAATTAAAGATGCTCCACCTTTGTTATTGCATAGTCTTGGAATCTGATATGGTTTGGATATTTGAATATTTGCACTTTATAAATTTCATGTTGAAATTTTACCTCAATATTGAATGTGGGATCTGCTGAGGGGGGTTTGAGATACGAGAGCAGATCCATCCTGAATGGCTGGGTGCCTTCTCTGTGGTAGTGAGTGAGTTCATACTTCGTTAATTCATGCAAAGGCTGATTGTTAAAAAGACTCTGACACCACCTCCTCTCTTTTTGTCCCTTCTCTTGTCATGCGGCAAGCTTGATCCCCCTTCATGTTCAGCCCTGATTGGAAGGTTGTCCAACCATCATCAGAACACAGGCTGGCACCATGTTTCTTGTACAGCCTGCAGAACTGTGAGCCAAATAAGCCTCTTTTCTGTATAAAATTTATACTATAAATTATCCAGCCTTGGATATTTCCTTTAGAGAAACACAAAACAGAGTAACATAGCATCCTGCAAAAAATCCATTGATCACAAGTTTATGGGTTTATTTATAAACTATTAACCCTATTCCATCGTTCTATAGTTCTGTCTTGCTTTAAAAAGATGTTTGGAAATCAGGAAATGTAAGTTTGCCAACTCTGTTTTTCTTTTCAATATTATTTGCATTATACAGGTCCCTTATAGTTCCACATGAATTTGAGAATTTGCTTTTATGTTTTTACTAAAAAGGCCATTTGCATTTTAATAAGGATTACACGAAATCTGTAAATCACTAGGTAACATTACCATCTTACCAATATTCATTCTTCTAATCCATGAATGCAGGCTATCTTTTAATGTCTTCATATCTTCTTTAACTTTTTAAGCAATGTTTTGTAGTTTTTAGTACTGTTTTTTAGTTTTCAATGTATAAGCCTTACATGATTGTTAAATTGATTCCTAAGAATATTATTCTGAATTGATTCTATTTGTAAGTAAAAATGCTTTCCCAGTTTCATCTTTAGATTTTTTATTGCTAGTATAGTATAGAGAAATACATTTTACTTTTGTGTGTTGTTCTTGCATCCCACAACTCTATTGAATGTGTTTATTACATTCCATGGTGCTTTCCTATAGAATTTTCAGTTTTTTCTATATATAAGATCATGTTTTACGGGAATAGGGATGGTTTAAAGCTTGCATTCCAATTTGGATACCTTTTATTTCTTTTACCTGTCTAAGTGCTCTAGAGAGAATTTAACATACAATTTTGAATAAAAGTGGTGAAATCCAGCAGCCTTGTCTTACTCTAAATATTAGGGGGAAACGCCCCCCATATTTGAATATGAAGTGTTTTACCATTGAGTATGAAGTTGGCTATGGGTTCTATATAAATGATCTTTATCAGATTGAGGAAGTTCTCTTATAGTCATAATGTTTAGTGTTTTTATCATGGTGTTGGATTATGTCAATTTTTCTGCACTAAAATTTAGATCATCATGTTTTTTTTTCTTCATTAAGTGTATAGAATATATCACACTGAGTTTCTCATGTTGAACCATACTTGGAAGACCCATTCTGGTGTTTCTACTGATGTCTTTCCCTATAAACACTTTAACTATTGGTTCATCCTCACATCTCTCTCTGACCACCACCAAGAAAGGCTTTTGCCTTTTTTAGGACTCATATAGTTATATTTACCCCCATCCCCAGGACATCTAAATAATCTCCTCATCTGAAGGACTTAACCTTAATGGCATCTTAAAGTCCATTTTGTATTTTATTCCCTCTATTCAGGTTTCAGAATAAGAAAGTTGATGTTCTTGGTGGGCCATTGTTCTTTCTTGACTATAATGGGAGAGGGTAAATAAGAAAACTTTACTTACATTTTTCTTACATCACCTCATACTTCTTTTAGTGTCTTTGTCACAAAAATAATAAAATATTTATTCATATATGTTAAGATTTCACCTACTTTATATTAGAGTCTAACCTTCATAAAGGGCTTATGGCTCTTACTAATATTTCAGTGCCTAGCATGTAAGAAATATCCAACAAAACATTTATTGAATATTGGTTGATTTTGAAAGTTTTGTAAGGACATAATGATTCTCACATTGGTTAAATTTTTCACTCATGTTTCCTTTAAGTTTTATCAAGCTTTATTCTTTATCTTCCTACAGTTTTCTCCTCTACTCTAGATGAAACACGGAATCAATTTAGTCATGCTGTTTCTAGAATTGTCCTGTGCTTAGCATTGCTAGATAAAACAGAGAGTTTGCAGTTAAATTTGAATTCCAGGTAAGTCACAAATAATGTTTAGTATAGACTTATTTAAGACTATCCTAGACTTACTTAAGACTATACTAAAAATACTATGTCTTATACATACTTATACTAAAAAATTAGTTGCAGTTTAACTGAAATTTAAATTTAACCAATTAAATTATTTTGTGTTTCTAATTTTGGAAATCCTACCCAGGTTAGACATCTTATATTTTCTATTTTATTTCATTATCTATGTAAAAAAATGTTTTTCATATTTTAGCTTCAGACTTGGTTTCTATTCCTCAATTCCTCTACGGTAGAAATAAGGGAATGTTTTCTGTAAAAGTTCATATAAATGTTTTAGACTTGAAGGACTATCTACAATTTATAGTTTAGTTTGCATATTTTTCACTGTGGGTTTTTCTGGGGAGTCCAAATTTTTAAAAATTAAAAAAGAAATCTACTTTTGGATCATACAGATACAGACTACAGCCTACGCATAGGATATACCTTATCAAAAGTTAAGACTGGAATTATTGTTAAATATAACCTCAATTTCTAGGGTAGAGGTCTTGATTTTTTCTTCTAGAAAACAAATCCTTTTTTAAATTTGAGGACCCTATCTTAAGTAATAATTGTAAAAGCCTTTCTGCTATCTTCCATTGCCTGCCAAATGCCTTCTTTGTGGGATACCAAGCAGTTTTCTACTAATTTTCATCTTACAGCTCACTTTTTTCCTACAGCCAAGACCCTACAGCCCACCTTCATCTGACTACTGTGTCTCGTCTTTCCCCAAGAGTGGAAGCATCATCCATTGCTTACATTCAGATTATTCAGTAATAGATCCTAAGATGAGAGTAGGCAGCAAAAATGTGTTAGGTGAAAGCATGTCATAAAATATATATATTTTTATAAGTAGGAGTGGAGCCAGAAACAATCTGGAATGCAGCTATGACCTTGTAAAAGAGAGAGAGAAGGGACAAGGTAGGGTTGCCTTGTATTGCAGCTCAGAACTATCAATATTCAGCATGACAGATGGGGCATCCCACAGCCAGAGTGGGACATTGGAGCTATCTCTGGTTTCCCAGGAATAGCCAACTTAGTATCCCTGCCATCCACAGTTATTGCCAGGTAGCAGCTCATGGAAAGCGTGTCCTCATCATGAACACAATAAGGAGTTTCAGGGTTTAGTAGTTGAATTGAGTTCCCCCCATCAGAGATCTAAGTAGTATATTTTTCTGTGGAGCATGCCAGAACCATACAATCTCATAGGAACTAAACCACTGATCTTTTGCAACCCAAGATAGATATACACAGATACATAGATTAAATGGATGGGAGGGTAGATGAATAGGTAGGTTTAATGTCTCTCTCTCTCTCTGTGTTTCTATCATCTCTCTCCCTCTTGTCACCAGAATCTCCCATCACTAGCACCCTTACAGGAGAACCAATTTGTCATTAACCAAGCTAACAGCTGTCTGTACCCCCTTTTGTGTAAACAATCTCCTTTTCAATAACTTAGGACACTCCTAAGCCCTTACAACACAGGTGAGATGGTAACACTTATCTGGACAGTTTTGCTGTGTAAAGAAAATCTCCAGCTCCTGGCTGATCAGAGTAGCTCAAACTTCCCCCTCTTACCTAGTCTTCTCCAGGCTTTTCCTGTCAGTCAAGCCTTGCCAGCTGCAGGGACCATTCTAAGTCTATTCCCAAGTTTTGGCTTCTCCCAGACTGCAATGTTGTAAGTTTTAAAGTCCTGCTAGTTCAAATTCCAAGAAAAATCAGTTTTCTAGCTTGCAAAATAACGTTTATAAATTTTACACATGTGGAAATGTTTTTAAATTATTTAATATAAAATTAGAATTTCAGTACTCATCACTGGTTAAGAGATTTATGTAAAACTGTGCACATGTGGATTGTGACTAGTATTTGTTAGTAATATTACTAATAGCTAATGTTTTACAAAATACATATGTTTTCCTATAACAAATACTTCCTAAAAATGTTTCTGGTACTGGAGCAGGTCATGCACTAATATCTTGCTTTCCTTCATTAATCACAAGATAGGAAAGCACACAGTAAGACTGAAAATCACAGTCAAGAAACAAATCTCACTTGGTAGAAAATGCCATGTACATAAATATAATGTTACAAAATTTGCTCCTAAGAGAAAACTAAATAATGGTCGTACCAAAAGTGATTTTTACCAACCTAAAAAGTTGTTGCAATCATCACTTATCTTTTTTGCAAGAGTCACATTGTAAATACGATCTACCCTTAGACTGATATCTAACTCTGCTGTTCATTACATACTTTTTGATTAATTAAATGTCTTCACATCATAAACGGGTGTCATAAGTTGTTCTATTATTGTAAACCTCTTTCTTTTTGTTGTATCTTAAAGACTCAGAAAGGGTTAGAAAATATCAGCATTGAATTCAGGTTAATTGTCAAATTTCTTAGTATTTGCTATGGAATTACTTCTCTATCTTTCGCCACATCTCATCCCTACGTAGTGGAATTGGGGCAGAAGGGAATGTCCATCTTCTGCTTCCTAATTTTAGTAGTAACGAGTTTCTTGTTACATTTCTATATTTTCCATATTGTGCTTTTTTGACCTATAATCTTTTCACTTTCCTTCATCCATCTTAATAATATTTTATGGTATCACACTAAAGATAAGCTTTGGTCTTTTTTTCCTTATGTCAGTCTATTAGATACCAGGAAAGATTTATTTGTGTTCCTTCATAATTTTTTAATCAAGAAGGTAATTTTCAGTTCTTAACATAACTCATTCTGTGGCTGTTTTTATGGATTTCATTACTACTATCAAAATTCTGGAGTGAATTCGGACTTGCCCCTTTTAAAGTGTCTGATCTAGATTGTAGGAATTAAGTTTTTGAAATAAAAAAAAATATTTCCTAAGTATTATCACTATGTGCTGTACACTCTTGAATATTGTTGTGAGTGGCTAGGCCATACTGGGCATAGATAATCCTGTGCTGGACGAGAGGGATAGTTTACCCCAAACTGCCAAAAATAGCATAATTGGAAAGGGAATATAAATCATAATTGCAGAGGAAGGCCAATGATTTGGGCCAGGTTAAAGCATTAAGAAAAAATAGACAGCAAACAAACAAAAATTTGCGAAATCATAAGCTATAAAACTTCCTGGAAAAAAATCAAGGGAACTGGAGATTCAACTGAACAGGGAGTTCTTACTGACCATTTGTTGTTTTTGCTGTTGCTTTGTGGAGCCTGTGGCCAGGCCCCAAAGCTGAGTTGCAAGAAGAAAGTTGAATATACACCATTTGAGAGGTTTCTTGTTATAGGATTTTACATGTATCAATTTATTTAATCTTGGCAGAATTTAAAAAGTTGTTATGCATCCGTACACCCAATTCACATGGAAGACCACAGAGAACCTAAGTTTATACATAACTCAAATTCAAAGATTTCATTAAGCACCCTGCTCCAATTCCCACAAGTATAGCAGATTTTCTTAGCATCTTACAGGCTAGGTTGAAAAAGACCAATGACAAAAAATTAAAAGAAAAGTAATAATCATGGATAAAGAGGAGTCCCAAAGATACCTGAAATTTGATTATCAAACATTGAATGGTTATGGTGGGGAATGTTAATCTAATTTTTCAAATTCTTCTAAGAATAATATATAAAAACTGAATTTATGTAATAGTTAGAAAAACATGGAACCGGCATATAATATTAATCTATAATTCAGCATTTACCATTTGTGGCTAAAGTATTCACACAAAACATCTCACTTTCTAAAATAAATATTACAATCTCTTTCTTATGAATGAAGAATTAAAACATTGGAAAAGTTGATTCAAGTTCTCAAGATTATTAACTTTTAAGTGATAGAGGCAAG
Source organism: Perodicticus potto (assembly GCA_963574655.1). Taxonomy (NCBI): domain Eukaryota; kingdom Metazoa; phylum Chordata; class Mammalia; order Primates; family Lorisidae; genus Perodicticus; species Perodicticus potto. The sequence goes on from CAUYRH010133549.1 coordinate 9,432, forward strand.
ATTAAAATTTAAGTATATTTGACTTAAATATCTATAGTTTACTTGCTATGCAATGGCAAAATTTTCTGAATATGTTACCTGAAAATCCATTTTTAAATAGATTCCCAGAAAATGCATATATTAATATACTGATAAGCGTATCTAAATTTAGAAACTTTATATGTTAGAGTTTACCAGAGCCTCTTTAATTTCCATTATTTTCATATTCCAGGAATCTATTTTGCAGTTGACAACTGTGTTCCAAAAATGGCCACAGAAATTGAAAGTTATAAATTAAAATTTGGAAGTTATAAACTATGACAAAAAAATGAATTAGGCTATTTAAATTCTATTTAATGTATGCTACATAAAGGAAAAAAAACGATATTAGCCTTCATCATAATATAATATGGTGGATGCCTAAAATAATGCTAGAGGAAGCTTTCTGCCAAGCAAGCAGAATAATTTTCACCCATAAATTAATACCAGGCTGTCATCTAACCACATAACAGATTAGACCACAGGGAGTTAGAAGATAACACATTGATTTTGTATCACAGAATGAGGGAAAATTTAAGCAGGAAATGATATGAAATGGAATGTATTTAAAGAAAAAAGAAAACCAGTAAAATCACATACAAAAAAAAACCCAGTAAATTTTTAAGATTTTTTAACCAAATTTTTAAGATTTGGTATTCAACAACCTTGACCATCTGCTGTGACTGAAATATGGAGATCAAAGAAATTCTGTTAGCAACAAAATAATGCATAAAAGCTTTTGTGATTAGAAGAGATTTTCAAAGAGATCTCTATGCACCATACTACAAAGGCTATTATCTCTTTTCCCAGGCCTGGGTGCACTTGAGGGAGCAAATTAGCAGGTAGAGAAACATGCAGTTAGACTGCAGTAACTAGAGGGAAATGGGTGGAAACGGAAATACCTGTGAAAATACAGAAGAACTCATTGAAGCATATTCATTTGTTGTGGGGTAAATAGTTCTGTAATCTTCAACATCCCCTGAGAATAATATATAGCCACAATAGGTTAGCAAAGGAAATATGCTTATATTAATGTTCCTGTCATTTAAAAAAGGAAAATATTTCTATTTCAAAAAATAGTAAAATATGTAATACTTTTAAGATAGCCTGTTTTTACCCCTATTGGAAATATTTAAGTGAGAAATTAACAACCTATCCCCTAAATTTGACCTATAAATAGACAAACTTTGGTTAACAAAAATTGAAAAATGTGTTTGGAAAATGAGATACATTTACAAGAATTTAAACACAGATCAGTAAGGATGAGCAAGAGAAGCACCTTAGTGAGTTGCTGAGTCATAAGAGGTCATTTTGAATAACAAATCAGGATAGTCACATGTAGCATATAACCCTTAAATTTTTCCTACAAGTGTTTTTTCTTTAAATACAAAAAAGGGGTCACATTTTCTACCTTGGTTACTTCTTCCATCATTAAATTTTTTTTTATTACTTTCCTGTGCACTCACTCACTCACCTCCCCTCTTGCAATCTTTCTATAGCTGTTAGCAGAGCATAAAGAACTCTAGGAGACAAACAGACAAATCTATCCTCTCTGTGATCAGCTCTCTGCCAGGCAAGCTGATGCAGTAAATCTCTCAAAAGACAAATTTGTCAGTTGTCACTGAAACAGCATGTGAGTTCTATATTCAGTGATTCTAAAAGAACACAAAGAACTTAGGGAAAAGTTAAATTGAAAGTTACCAATATGGGAAGTACATTAGAAAGAAGTGGGTCAGAGAGGCAAAAACTCAATTATAATCCCCAAATTGAGATGGCAAAAATCTCAACTGACCCAAATTTCCTGGCTCCTACCACTAGTTACATTTATATTGGAAATGAGTTGAAACTCGAGCTGTGCTGGCAGCCTAACACCTGCTACCTCCTTTCCCCTTGGGTGGCTGAAGTAATTACCCACCTCTACCTGTACCAGTTTAGGATCTGTGAAATGTTGGTCATGTAGAGTCAATCATCCTCATGTTCCACGGTGCCAAATGATCATCTGCTAGTCAGAATTGCAACACTGCTGGCAGGCAAACCTATTAGTTCATTCCATTTTTGAGTCTGATCATACCCAAATTTTTGCTGGTCTATTTACATTTGTTTTCTACAGTATGCACCTATGGAAAGCTTTATAATTCATCTAAACTGTACTTTCTATGTATCTTCACAGATATATAAGCTTTTAAAACAGTTGTTACATACAATCATGGTTTAGAAATATCCTCAATTAGGCCCTTAATATAATGATGATTTCCATAGAACAGACACTCAGAGGAGAATATGGCTTCCCTTTATAAACACACAACTGTGCCAACTGTGTGGAACATTCATCAGATTAACCATGGCAGACTCGAATTTATAGTTCAGACCTCAGCCATAAATCTGTCTTACCTGGACAAAATCACGAACAAGAGGAGCAGCCAAGTTATAACATCACTGTGTATCACTGGGAGCAAAACACCTAAAAGAAAATTGTGGAAAATTTGTTTCCAGTTACACATCAAATAACTATGGGGAAAAATTCCTAATTTTTCCTGTTTTGTTCCACCCTTTTAATTCTTGACTTGTGGAATAGAATCATTATTTCTCATCAGAAGATACTTTGTAGCCTACACTAAAAATGGAAGCAAATATTTTTTCCTTCAATTGAAGAAGAGGCAAAAATTGGGATCAGAAAACTGGAAAATAACTACAGAAGTAAAAGAGATATAAAACCTGAAGTTGAACAGTAGAAAGCTCATGGAGGTCATGTAATGTTACCTGAAACCTATTTTTACAAAAGATGTTGTATTGACATCTGCTGAAACAAAATATTTGGGTTAGATTTAGATACTTGAGTGAAGAGCAATTTGTATGGGTACATTGACCAAAGGTGAGACACATGAGGAGTTCAGTTGATTATGAGTTTTTAATTTACACATCACTGGTTTGAGACTCAAGCCATTAGCCGAAAACACAGAAAAAATGATGTATATTATATTTTTAAGTTATCACAAAATTTATTTAAGCTCTAGTATACTACTGTGTCCATCCTTAGAGAGAGTAACAATGACTAGAGACAGAAATGCAGAAGAGGGTGGGTATCATGGCACATTGGTAATCCCACCTCTTTGGGAGGCTTGACAGTGGAGTTCAAGACCAGCTTGCACAATGTGGACATCCTCTGTGTCTACAAAGAATGTAAGTGGCGTGGGCACGGTGGCGTACAACTGGACTCCCAGCGACATGAGCAGCTGAGGCAGGAGCATTGCCTAAGCCCAGGTGTTTGAGGCTGTGGCGAATTGTGATCACAGCCTGAGAGACAGAGTGAGACTCTGTTTCAAAAAAAATAGAAAAAAGAATAAAAATAAGAAATTAAAAAAAAAGGAAACACTGAAGAGATGATGTAAAGGAAGGATTCTGCTCCCATTGTGGAACATCAAAAATCAGTCTAACTTTATGATGCTTTTTATTAATATAATCAATTTAACGGCTTCCTAAAATTGATATAACTTTACGTAACAAATGGACTAAGATATATAACAAGAAATTGGCATCAAGCTTACATATCTAGTTTATTAAAAGTCACTATTTAGGCATGTAGGAAAACATAAAAATGAGTGAAATTACATAGGCAGGACTACGTATGAGGAGAATCAAATAGCACTGAATTGGCCATTGTTAAACTGGATATCAGACCTGTCCATTCTATATTCATTGGTCTTAAAATCTTCTTATGAAAAGAAAAATAGCTGGAAAAATATCATGAAATTTATCCCACTTAGAGATGTATTTCTTAATTTATAGGAGAAGAAGAGCAAGATTCATTTTCTGAGGCATTTTGTGAGTAATAGCTAATTAATAATTGTACTTTAAGCCTTTGAAGTGGTTATTTAAGAAGTGCTTTGAAATACAAGCACCTAAATAAAAGTTTTAAATGTCTAATTAAATTTGACTTAAATTAAATTAAACTTTTAGTAAAAATTAAGTACTAAATTCTTTTAGTAATTTTCAGAATGTATTTATATAAATTATTTTGATATGTTAATGCTTCTATTCTGCCTCACCATTAATTATAATAATTTGTAGAGGTGAAGATTGTAATTACTGCAAACTTAAAAAACACTGTAATTATTATGTTTTAGCATTATATATGCATATAACATGATACAACATCACACAGTATAACATAATACAATGTCATATATATGGTTTTACATTTACCTTTATTCATATGCCTACCAAATGTATCAGGTAGGCACAAGAGACCTGGTGTGCCTAGCAAGTGAAAGTGAAGTGATTGTGGGACTTTGCAATGGAACTCAGGGCTACTCCATCATAAGGTAACATAGTGCAGGGCAGAATCCTACCCCCTGAAGGAACCATTTAGATGATCATGGCCAGTGGGAAATCTTAAGACCTTCAGGTTGACTCCACCACAGGATGACAAAAACAGCCTGGAGTCTGGAGTAAATTTGAACGGCAGTCAAGCCACAAAGTGTCCAATTCCTGGCTGTGCTGGCTCAGAGCCAGTGGAGTTGTGGCTCATGTGATCCAGTGAAACACCAGCTTGGTGTCCAGATAAGTGTCACCCCTCCCCCAACCGCAGTAGTGCAGCTTGAGGAGATTCTTCTTCCATTTGGGGAAGGGAACGAAGGGAGGGAGTACGGAAGACCTTGTCTTACAATTTGGTACCAGCTCAGCCCCAGTAATATAAAGTACCAAGCAGACTCCTCCTGAAGCCCCAAAGTCAAGGTCTCAGTTCCTAGATGGCATTTCTGGACCTAACCTGAGCAAGAAGGGAACACTCTACCTTGAAGGGAAGGACCCAGTCCTGGTGGGATTTACCACCTGCTGGCTAAAGAGCCCTTGGGCTTTGGATGAACATCAGAAGTTACCAGGCAACACTCACTATAGGCTTTTGGCAAAAAAGGTCTGGCTTCTGGTGTGACCTGCAATATTTCCTGCTGTGGTGGCCACAGGGTAGTGTCCATGTCCCTCCTCCCCCAACTCCAGGAGCCCCAGCATGGACAGGAAGGAAGGAGAGTGAGAGACATTGCGAGACTTTGCTTGGCAATACAAGAAAGTCTCCCACATTTTACCCAAGTCTATGAAGGATGCCATTAGGAGACTTCATGAGTCACAGTGTTACCTTGCTTGGGTCACTACCAATGTCAATAGGGTTATACTGATCAAAGACATAAATCACAACACTCAATTCCCTTTGAATACCGGGTAAGCCTTCTCAAGAATGACAGGTTCAAATGGGCCCAGAAAGCAAGAATTATAATAAATACCTAAATAACAATATCCAGACACCAACAAACATCCACAAACATCAACAACATACAGGAAAACACAGCCTCACCAAATGAACTGGAAAAGGTGACAGTGACCAATCCTGAAGTGATGAAATAGATGACATTCCAGATATAGAATTCAAAATAACTCTTCTGAAAACCTCAATGAATTTTAAGACAATGTAAAATAGGAATTAAGCAAGCTATTAGAGTAATTTAACAAAGAGATTGAAATAATAAAAAAAAAGATCAAAAATTCTAGAGTTGAAACATTCAACCGACAAAATGAAAAATGCATCACAGTCTCTAAACAGCAGAATCGACCAAGCAGAAGAGAGAATCAATGAGCTTGAGGACAAGAAAAAACATAGCCGGAAGAGAGAAAAGAATAAAAAAGAATAAAGTATGCCAACAAAATCTAGAAAATACTCTCAAGAAGGGAAATATGAGTATTATTGGCTTTGAAAAGAAAGTAGAAAAAGAGATTGAATTAGAAATGTTATTAAAATAAATAATAACAGGGAACTTTCCAAACCCAGAGGATAATATCACTATTCAGTTACACAGTATTCATAGAACATCAAGCAGATATAACTGAAACAAAACCACTCCAAGGCATTTAATAATCAAATACCCAAGGGTCGTGGATAAAGAAAAAGTACAAAGAGAAATAATAAAATAATAATAATAATAACACATAAAGGAGCTCCAATAGAGCTGGCAGCAGATTTTTCACTGGCTCTTACAGGCAAAGGGATGCAACATATTCAAAGTGCTGAATTGAAAGTAACCTCAACCCTAAATATCATATCCTGCAAAAACATCCTGGGAAATAAGGACTTTCCTAGACAAGGAAAAACTAAGGGATTTAATCAACATCAGATCTGTCCTCCAATAACTGCTAAAATAATGTCTTCAGTCTGAATGAAAAGGACATTAATGAATAATAAGAAATGTTATTTATGAAGACATAAAACTCACTGGTAACAGTGAGTACACAAATATGAAATACTCTATTACTATATCATGATGTATAAACTACTTCTATCTTAAGTAGGAAACCCATAAAAATAATAACAACAACTTTTTGAGAGATAGATAGTATAAAGGGTTATAAATGGTAACACAAAAAAATCAAAAAGTGAGGGGGGATTGAATTAAAGAGTGGAATTTCTTCTGGATTTCTTTTTGCTTTGCTTTTTTTTTTCTTTTTGTATGTAGAGTCATCTGTTTAAAATAATTGTTTATAAAATGTTTTTGGAAAGATGTTTGGAGAACACTTACAGATCTAAAAATAGGCCTGCCATTTGATCCTACAATTCCTCCACCAGGTATATACCTGGAATACCAAAAATCAAATTACAACAAAGATATATGTACCAGAATGTTTATTGCAGCCCAATTCATAATTTCTAAGTCATGGAAAAAGCCCAAGTGCCCATCAACCTGTGAATGGATCAATAAATTGTGTTATAAGTACACCATGAAATACTATGCAGCCTTAAAGGAAGATGAAGACTTTATCTCTTATGTATTTACATGGATGGAGCTGGAACATATTCTTCTTAGCAAAGTATCTTAAGAATGGGAGAAAAAGTATCCAATGTACTCAGTCTTACTATGAAACCAATTTATAGCTTTCTTATGAAAGCTATAACCCAATTATAGCCCAAGAAGAAGGGGAAAGTGGAGAGTGAGGGGAGGGGGAGGATGGGTGGAGGGAGAGTAATTGGTGGGATCACACCTATGGTGCATCTTACAAGGGTACATGTGAAATTTACCAGGTGTAGAATATAAATGTCTTAACACAATAACTAAGAAAATGCAGTGAAGGCTATGTTAACCAGTTAGATGAAAATATTTCAAATTGCATATAAAACAAGCACATTGTACCCCATGATTGCATTAATGTACACAGCTATGATTCAATAAAAAAAAAAAAAAGTTTTTGCAAACCTCCTGGTCTCCTCAAATCAAAAAACCTACAAGAGATACAGAAAAAAAAAAAAAAGGAAAACAGAAGTTTAAATGACAACTCCTATAATAGGAAAAATTATCTGGTGAATTTTATTCTGATAAGAGTTTTAATCCAGCATGACAAACTTCTACAACTAAACAATAAGAAGATAAGAAGATACTTAGACCAATTTTTTTAAATGAGAAAATTATTTGAATAAGGATTTCTCCTAAAAAGATATCCAAACGGACAATAAGCTGATGAAAGATGCCCAACATCATTAGTTATTAGGGAAGAGAAATGAGAATTAGAGTGACATTTATATAACTTCACACTTACAGGGACTTTAAAAAAACATGAACAACATCAATTGTTAGTAAGGATGTTAAAAAATTAAAACCCTTGTTTATTACTTGTGGGCATGTAAAATTTTGCAGCTTCTTTGGAAAACGGTTTGGTAGTTCCTAATATTGCATTACAATATGACCAGATCTCAGATATAGAGCCAAAAGAATTGGAAACATTCTCTTAAAAAAAACTCATACAGGAATCCCTGTGGAAGAAATAACCATAAGCTAAAAATGAAAAAATAACCCAACAACTCATTGATTATATTAATTATATGTTTATATATCTATACAAAGGAATAGTATTCAGCTACAAAAGGATCAAATATGGATACATTCTAGAATATTGTGTACATTTTCAAAATGAAAGGGACACAAAAGACTGTATATTGCATTATTCTACATATATAAGATGTCCGGCCAAGGCAAATATAAACAGAAAGTTGCTTAGTGGTTGCCATGTGATGAGGGGAGAGGCTACTACTGATGGGTACCAGGTTGCTTTGGAGGTAGATGAAAACGTTGTAAAATTAGAAGTGATGGTTGTTTAACTATGAATGTACTAAAAACTACAAAGTGGGTCATTTTAAAGGTACATTTGATGGTATGTTAGAGCATTTTAAGAAAAATTATATGTGGTTTCACAGTAAATAGTTTAACTTTAAAATAAAAGAAATGTTTTAATACATATGGTTTTCAGATATAATGAAATGGATTCATTGTTTTTGTAGCTTAGATTTACTGGATCAATATTTTGTTCTCCACTTCTCATGATTTGTTTTGAAAAGTTCACTGCATATTTTTTATTATACTATAATGTTAGATA